>JAFFST010044721.1:109935-127789 GCA_022414735.1 Noturus placidus | reverse complement strand
CATGCAAAGGAACAGGAAATGAGGAAGGGGGCAAACACTTTTTCACACCACTGTATGTGTGTGTGTGTTTATATATATATATATATATATGTGTGTGTTTATATATATATATACTGTATATATATATATATATATATATATATATGTGTATATAAAATGTCTATAATTTTATATTCAAGATGCATTGCTTGTCCTTCTCATATCAAGAGTATGTAATGTTCACTCACATATTCACATACAAATTTGAGATCGTAAATAAAATCAGGACTTGTAAGTTGAAAAATAATGATTTTAAAGAATACATACTGTATCTAAATAAGAAGCCAATTTTGCTAAAATAACTGCACTGAATATGAAGAGGGTTTTTTTCCCCCTTTTATCTAAGCTCCGCTAAGGTTTTTTCTTTTTAGTTTTTTTGTTATACAGTAGCTCTGTCACGTCATGGCAAACTAGTTACTCCATTTCCCCGAATGCACCATAAACTACAAACATGGTTGATGGCTACAACTCCTAAAGGAGCACACAGACAAGTCACCTTCTCCTTAGGACTAATCACACACACCTGTTCCCAATCACACTGACAAGCACACCACACTACTTAAGAGACTGCTCATTAACAAGGTCGTGGTGAAATATATGTACAGTTACTATACTCTCTGTATAATTACCAAGCTGTTCCATTGTTTTATCTAGTCTGGTTTGGATTCTGCTTTGAATTTGACCTTGATTTCTGCCTTACCTGCTCTAGCCTGATCGCCTGGCCATTGCCTGTCTTTGTTTTTGTCTTCTGCCTTGCCCTCTAGATATTATATTCTTCATTAAAGCTTTTAACTGCAATTGCATCCATCCTAACCTCCATTATGTGACAAGCTTAAAGTGGCTGAATCACACTTGATTGCTTTTCCCATTGTTTTGCAGAAGCTTTTAGACACATTATTTGACAAGTGTAAGATATAATAATAATAATAATACGGCCACTTAGTCGCCTTAAAGACTATTGCTTAATATTGTGTAATCCTACAGGCACCTAAATCAAAGGAAAACCAAAATGATTTTAAGAAATATTGCCTTTCTTAAAAGCATGTTTGTGTAATAGCTGCTGAGCATTGCTGGACCAATGGTGGCTATGTTTTTCAAGATTCACAGTTGTTCTCGTATATGCTGATTGGACCTTGGACAATGATAATTCTTGCAAGTTTTATTTATTAAACGTCTATTGGACCAATGGTTCCACATTTACTCCCAATATCATATTCTGTTCTGTTATAGCGCCACCAACTGGTCACAATCAGTATTTTTTTAAATTGTCCTCAGATTAAACCAATACATAAGCATCTCAAGTTTGGTGAAAATATCTCTGGTGAATATATCAAGAGTTATAGTCCTTTAAGAAAAAGTGGCCATGCCCACTTCAAACTTGTGATGCGCCCTAATGTGGGTAAATCAAAACTTTAGTTATACTTTAATTATAAACATTGATCTAAGTAGTCCAGAGAATCATTCTGCTATAGGATTATTACAGTTGAGCAAAAAACCTAGGACTACTTTGCAAAACTAGGTTTCTGAAATAATATCAAATATTTAATGAATGATTTGATTGACAGCAGTGGTCCTAGAGGCAAAGTTGTTCAGAATCATAAGATCTAATGTATGATACAAAGAATATGTGTATGTCTGAAACAGTTAATAATATACAATCATTTAAATAAAACCATTTTCAATTTTTTTTTTACTATTATAGTGCCACCAAGTGGCCAAAATTCTCCATTTTGAGACATCCCCTCAGACTGAGACCCTACATAAGATTAGCAAGTTTGGTGAAAATGTCTTATTCTGTTCAAGAGTTATAGCCATTTAAGTAAAAGTGGCCACACCCAATTCTAAACTTTTGATGTGCCCTTGCAAGGGTAAACCAAAAGTAATTTTTTTCATAGTGATTGATCTAAAACATTCAATTTATTGTGCTGCAATAATTTTATTTCACTTGAGCAAATAAACCTATGACTAGTTGGCAAAAGTAAGTTTTTAATAATAACTGAAATATTTGCCAAATGGTTTGACAGACACCAGTGGTTCTTGAGGCAAATATGTTTAGAATGAGAAGGCCTATCATTTGATATATATATTACTTATGTTTCAAAACACTGCATTATATACAACCGTTAACAATGACAAAAATCATGTTAGCGCCACCTAGAGACTGATATAAAAAAAAAAACTAAAAAAAAAAAAAACCCTCTTAGATCAAGAACCAAACAGGTCCACCAAGTTTCGTTCTGATCAACCATTGGTAACCTTGTCTAATAGCTACTTAAATTTGATTGGCCAAGGATGGCCATGTTTTCAACATATGTAAATGTGCTCATATGCAGTGATGGCAACTGAGACAAATATACTGTATGCAAATTTTGAAGTCAATCAGATCAACAGTTCCATAGTTACAGCCAATTTTGTGTTTTATTTTGTATTATAGCGCCACCATGTAGCAAAACTGCACCAACCTTTCTGGGAGACCATAGATTAAGCATGCCAACACACATAAGCATGACAAATTTGGTAAAAAAATATCTCATTTCGTTCAAGAGTTTTAACCATTTATGTAAAAGTGACCACGTCTATGTCTTGTGTTTTTTTTATATCGTAGCTACTGAAGACGGAAGTACAAACTTTTTTGATAACTTTTTAGAGTGAGACTCAAGAATCATGACATTCTGGTTTGGTCCTGATTGGACAACAAACCTAGGAACAAAGGTATGTTTTACAAAAAATCCAAGATGGTGGAATATAGGCAGAAATTAAATCGGTTATATGTTCTGTTCATCTGGTCCCAAGGATTCCACAAATATAAAACACTTTACTCTGTGATAAGCGGTTCAAAAGTTACGGCCATTTTGTTAACCGTGCTCACTGTAGCACCACCATATGGCCGATTGGGCCAAAACTTTGCGAGGCTGTAGTACTCTAGGGTACTACCATCCCTCAAAGTTTCAGCTCTCTAGGCTTTACGGTTTCATCCGCATGATCAGTTTTAAGGTATGATCAGTTTTAATATTACAAAAAAAAAATAATAATAATAAAAATCGTTACAATTACAATATGATTAAAATAGGCTTGAATCCCTAATAATAATAATAATAATAATAATAATAATAATAATAATAATAATAATAATAATAATAATGTATAGGACTATATTTCAAATCAGCTGCTTCTTTGTGTTACTCTGTCCAAATGAATGTGTCCTCTGATCAAACGTGCCAGCCCTTAATGTATGAAGAACTGAAGGTGAAATGTGAATGGAGTGGGCCAGTGTCACTCTTTTTTGAATAGAGATTCTTTCATTGGCTTCTGAATATTTCTAGTAGGGATTTTCCAACCTATACATGGGAGCTAGTGGAACACAAAAAGTCAAACAAATTCCAAGGGGGGAGGGGGGTTGCAGGGACATAAAACGTCTACACACCCCTGCTAAAATGGAAGGTTTTTGTGATAAAAAAAAAATTAAACCAAGATAGATCATTATAGAACCTCTTTCATCCTCAATGTGAAATTAGTTACATGAAAAACAATCAAATCATGTTAGGGGAAAATAGGAAAAATAAAAAAACTTACAATGACCTGGTTGCATAAGTGTGCACCCCCTTTTATAACTCAGGATGTGGCTGTGTTCAGAATGAACCAATCACATTCAATCTCAAGTTCAAAAGTTCTTATCATACAAATTATTGTGCTAAACCCCAAGTAAAGATTAACAGGATTTTCTTCACATCATCTTGGTTTCATCCAAGCGGCATTAATATTTGATAAGTACTGATTGCTCTCTGCATATGACAACAAAATCTCTCATATTCTTCACGTCTGGGCTTTGGGGGTAGGGTGGTAAGATGGAAGCCCTTTCTCACAAAAAAAATCCAAGCCCAACTAAATTATCCCAAATCATGTGGAAAAATGTGTTAAGGTCTTATAAGTCCAATTCCAAATGTTATAATAATTCAATAATTCCGAAAGGTATGCTTTGTAATTTAAACATTTAAAAGTTCATTCATTCATTCATTCATTCATCACACAATCAGCAGGGTATTCCTTTATTGTGAATTAGAACTAAAACTTCAAATACATTCACTCTCAAGTCACATCCCAAAAGTCATTCATGGTGTTGTAGTTGTCATTGGAGAAGCAAAAAAAAGGCCTAAAAGTGTCATTTTCCATGAGACATTTCACTTCATAGGAAGAAAGCCTGTCATTTAGTAGTAACTTATTGGCTAATTCTTTCATCATTCCAGCTACATTGACTGTTGAACTTAATCTTCAAGCTTTTCAGAATTGCTTCTAAAACATGATAAAGTGATCATAAGACTAAACGTACTTAAAGCTCACAGCAGGACCTAAGAGTTCACATTTATTAAACTTTCACCAAGGAGTAGGATAAACTTTTATCAATGAAATTCCTGCCATGTTTTAGGACCGCATCATATCATTATTCAGCCATTGCGCTCATGTACTCTGGTTGGTTTCCCTTACTGAATGTCTGAAATGGAATCTCAGAGTGAAATGCACTTCAAGAGAGTTAGCTACATTTAAAGGTGGATAAGATTCACTGCAGGCACAAATTCAAAATTTGAATTCTTAAAAGGCAATACCCTGCAGACACAGTGTATAAGGGTAATGCAGAAAAGGTCCTCACATTGTATCATTTAATGTGGGAGCCTAAGACTAACTTGAATACATTTGTTCACAAAAATCAGGAAATTTGTAAACTTAGGCCTAGACTTGCATTCCCAGTTGTATAACAATATTGACATGTCAGCAGCTCTATTACAGCTATTTAATTACTAGAAACTAGCTTCAATTGTGTATGGGTAGACCTGATGAGATATGGACTGTTCCAATCTGAAATCAGGTGCCCACTGAGGGGCCTGTGTAATAATTCTGTTGACCAAACCAAAGTCCCAGGACAATTTCAGCAAACATGGTGAAAACTGTTGCTCAAGGGAGTTCTTTTGTTTTGTGTGGGGGTTTTTTTATGTTAAAATATACCAGCTAACATTTTATCTAGAAAGTCTCTGCAGCTAACCTTAATGCTTTATGTTATCCTGCAAAAAACTGTCTGGTTATATTTTTAACATACTACAGGCAATAATGTATAATGACTAGGAACGATTCAAGGCTCATTTTTTCTTCGCATATTTTTTTAGCTAAAAGACAGCTACCTTTGGAGCATTTTTGATGATACTAGGAAGGCTGCCTCAGAATGGAACATACCTTGTAATTGAGTAATGTTTTCCAACATTGACTGAACATCTCTATTTAGCTAAATGCAACAACTGTGCACAGACACTCCTCCAATGCTGCATGTCCTTTCTCATGTGGAATTGGGATTATGATGTTGGCAAGAAGATAAAGTATGAGCTAAGGTTTAAAATAGTATCTCATTGGAATTAGCCAAAGCTCAGCAGAGTCAAACAGAGGTTGCTTTCTACACATCACCCATGTGTACGCCTGTAGCTACAACACTCCAGTCCAAGCAAAACATCACATGTGTCTTGGAATCAGCACAAGCTTGTCAGATTTTGCTTGCTAGTGTTTACCTGGTAGGGCTGGTGCATGTCATCAAACATCAGGGAGGGTTAGCTACTGAGTTATACTCTACTGCATATAAGCAGTGCTTTGCAGTTCAAACACATATGGCTTTTTTTGCACTGTACTGAGTTGTCTCAACCTTATATTATTAGTGGTCAGAAACTATGTGTGCTTCAACTACCCATTGATATATGCCATGCAGTGTCAGAGTAATCATTTACAATAAAAATTTATATTTTTCACTCAGAGAATTGTTAATGAAAACAATCAAGCCACTTTGTTTTTTTTTCAGGTCATTTTACTTAAGCAGGTAAATTGACTGCATGTTGATGAAAATTGAAAAGTGCATAAGCTTTTAATTAACCAATGTGAAAGAATAATTTCATTTTTATAGTTATTACCTACAAGCAAAGAGCACAAAAAAATAGGGCTCAAAAATCCTTGCAAAGTTTTTGCACTGGAACTGGAATAATGGAAATTATTTAGTGATCATATATCATATACAGTCTGCAGCTACAGTTTCAAGGTTTACAGCTTGATGTGTGAACATTAAGCACAAACAATAACTGTGTAAAGGTAATTTATTAGTAGGGGCGGCATCTGTCCTGTGTGGATATAGTATTTGCACATTGAAAAGTACTTGTTTATCACGTAGCTTATATCTTACTAACAGTGTTAGTGTTATTTTCTTCCGTTATGAAATTACAAATAAATGGGAACATAGGAATATATTTTTAAAAAGGAGTGGGGGCCAGATGGTCAGTAGACTCGATAGATGTTTTCACATGTCATCATGATAAAAACAGTGTTCCTTTTCAATCAGCAACAAACTTTCTGCCCTGTGGTTGGTTTTATATTTCAGGCTCCTCAGTAAGACAAATTTGTTGACAAGTTGACCTTGTTGGCCGTGTGATGAAACAAAATTTGAATTTGGCTGCTGTTTGTGTGCAGAGCATGTTTATAGCATTAAAGAAATGCCTGAAATTAAATACAAAGTGTATTGGCAAGAGTCGCATTCAGTCTTTGGTATTCTCTTATTATTTTGTATTGTCTGCAATTACATACTTTTAGGTGAAATATTTCTAATTGCACACACTAATTTGAATTTTTCTCTGCAAGCAATCTGTCTTCATGTATTCTGTTTTCAAATACGGTTAATTAAATGAGCATTCATAGTCATTTTGCCTTTTTTTTTTTAAATAAACTGGAAGTGAACTGGAAGTATTGTCAGGAACAGGTGTAAAGACCATACTGTAGACTACAGTTCCACAATTTGTGCTTAACACATACAGTATGCTTACACTTAACACACATTTTAGCACTGCAGTTCAGTTGAGATGTTCAGCTGTCAAGCCATGTGATGCCTTGAAATACAGTACAAGGCAATGCATACATATTTTAAAAAGTAGGGATCAAGGGATATATGACCACTAGAGAAGGGAAAGGCTGGCATTAGTCTGGCATCCTCATCGTCAGAGCCTAACAGCTGGTGTTAAGGTCTGCTAAATTTCAGTGGGTGTCAGTCTGCTCACATGTGCTCAAATTATACAATTAAAGTAATTAATGAAGATCATTGGTGAAAATGAATCTTTTCAAATATACTGTACATGCAAATCATATTGCAAGATTCTTTGGGTAGGAGCATGATACATTGTACAACTCTTGTGAGATTTATTTATTTTTTTTTTTTTTTTGAGTTTTAGTTAAGTATAAAGGTGTGTTTTTATTTATAAAATAAGACATATACACAACTTTAGGTATTTTCTGTTCAGTTTCAAAATAATAGGGGTCCAAACTCCATATAATTCCTGCTAAGTAAATACTGCTCCTCACCTTATCACTACTGGTCATGTGAGACTGCAGAGGTCATAAAAAATGTTACCATATTACTTTGGTGCAATGCCAGTAGCCATAAGTAAAGACCAATTGCATGTCACTGAGATCCTACCATTATCCCTTCTTAAATGAGCCCTAAAATACATGCACTGAAACTGCAAGACATAACACTGGTAATAAACAAGGGAGTTGCGGCATTGTACCAACAAAAGAGCTATTGATTAGACAAAACTGATTTGTTTCTCCCTAAAGGTTACTGATACCAGCAATGATGTAAACGTTCAGCCACAAGCTCCAAATTTTCCCAGAACAATTGGTCCACCAGAAGCATCTAGCAACCCCCTATACACAAGTGTGTTTTGGCCTGAAGGTATCCATTCTTGTGGATATCTGAAAAATGAGTAGACAAAGATTGTTGGGAGGCCAGGAAGCCAGAGTAGCTCCAAGGCAGAGCACATTAGCCTGGTTCCACCCGATTTACTTCATGCATTCAAGGCCAGACTCATACTGCACATGCAAAAATAAAATGTGCACCAAGAGGGTAGATCCACAAGTTTGGGTTTGGGCAATGGGCTAAATTGCACTTCATTTCCTTAAACAGTCAGCAACACAAATGTCTCATTGATATAAATGCTCAGAGCTAGCTGTTATTGGCTGCTTTGTTCTCTTTGAGTCTTAAGAGTCTTCTGAAGAGGTTCTTTGTAATGTGTTGTATTTTCTGCATTTCCGTCTTATCCTGTGGTTTTTCACCCTTTGTGAAAGCAAGACCAGGTCCAGATGTCCTTGTTGTCTTTCCCTATACATGTGGCTTTGAACTGTCCAAATGCTTTGTGTGTTCCAGAGGTTACAGCTGAGGATTATAAACTAGAAGTTTCAATACT
This sequence comes from Noturus placidus, assembly GCA_022414735.1. Classification (NCBI taxonomy): domain Eukaryota; kingdom Metazoa; phylum Chordata; class Actinopteri; order Siluriformes; family Ictaluridae; genus Noturus; species Noturus placidus. The sequence goes on along the minus strand of JAFFST010044721.1, from coordinate 119,492 downwards.
TGCTGCCAGTTTGTGAGGAGTGCCAGAGATTTACTTTGAACCATAATTACTTTGACTTAGAAGGTCCTTTGTAAGCGTGTACTCTATATTCAGGACATGTACATATAATGGCGAACACTGAATTAAAGCTCCTGAAAATATATTTAAAGGTGAAAGTGTTTAATATTCATAAACATCTGTATGTCTTTATGTATGTATCTAAGTTTGTAGGTCAACTATAATTTAGTCTCTGACTACAGTGTCATTGGCTTAAACCAGGTCCCTGCAGGAAGTGATGGTGTCTGCTATCTGCCTCTGTCCCTGACAGTGGTCACAACTGTCCCTGTTGACACTAAATTAGTATCTGTAAAGCAACCATCTGTTTCACAGAAGCGACGAGTGATGAATTGTTTTATAAATGGCTTTTGAAAGACAGACTGCTATTAGTATGGCAGCCAACTACACTACTCTGACATGACCTTGACACAGGTGGTGACTGTATGACTGAAGAATCTGGCATACTATGTGGGAGTATTAGATGTGACACACTGAGGGTTTTTTTTTTGGATTTTGTTTTGGTTTTTTTTTGTTACAAATTTGTTCTTAAATTCAATATTACTGTTGCATATTAAAGTTAATTGCTTTTCCTAGTGTCAAGCATATCATGGTCACTCTTCATGCAAGAATCATTATCATGTCAGAAAAAAACTCTTACAGAGTTATATCACTTACTGAAGGATTTTGCTCTAATCAAGAAGTGCTGAATAATCATAATAAATTACACAAACTAATTGACTGAATAATCATCCTTCAAGATTCTAAAAATAATCTTAAACCAGAGAAGCAGACTCTTAAAGATAAGACAAAATATGACACATGAAATCATCTGGTGAATTCCACTTAGCTGAGACTACACTTTTATAGACACAAGGAGAAGGTAACAAAGAAAATAGGCTCTAATTGAGCCTGTCAGTCTTTGCCAGTCACACTCAGCACACGGCACAGATGCCAGGGATCTGAGAATGTACTTTATACTGAGCCACTGTGATATCACACAATCAGAGAGATTTCAAAGAAAGATATCGTCCAGGTGCAGAGGGTAAACTGTGAAAAGTCTGTGGTTAAAGTCATCCATTAGACATTACTTAAGATCCATCCTGAATTAACTCAGTTAATTTCCATTCAAAATTCATTGTGCTCTTCCACTAGAGTTTATCCTTATACCAACACAAATAAGATGTTGGCATTCATGTAAGATATCAAGTAAATCGATACAAAGAATGTTCTGGATATCCCAAACTGTCTTAATGTAGAGAGATGCGCTCAGCAGTGAGTCTAGTATTAATCTTTGTGCATTAACACACACAGAAGTCAGGATGCAAAACAGCATTTGATCACTTTTCCCTCAAGCCTGTCATCTGGTTCCTGTTTCAGTGGCACAATGTGAACACTAACAGCTGGCCAGGCATTAAGGCCTCTTAGCTCCAATAATTCCTCCAGAGCAGGCACTCTCATGTGTGAGCAGACGCTCAGCAATCCCAAAGGATTCAATTTCCCACCTCCAGCCCCCTACAGGTTCCATTCACAAAACCCCCAAACAGAACACACAGGCCTCACTGGACCAAACAAAGGAGCTGAGCCACATATGCGCACACCTCAGGTTACTATCCCAGTGGAATTACACAGCTCAAGGAATATGAGCACTCAGGAAAGACAGACTGCTAACTCAAGCAAGTGAAAGAGGTCTGAGAATAAACATATCATGGCAAGAGCTTTGCCTTAGTGTTGGATTTGAATTCAAGCTCTCCATGGGTTATGAAAAAATGTGCTGGTACTTTGTAATTTTCATAGAACTTCATATAATGTTATATGATATTTCAATAAAAATACTGTGAACAACTGTTTTGTGCTCTTGCGCATGAATTTATGCCAGCTATAACTGGCTGACAGAAGTTTTATAGATGCCACATGTCTCTCAGATCCCAAGAAATATTTTGTCTCAAAGAAATTGGATTTATCCACAGCATCAGACAATACCCAGCATGCATCGGTGAGCACCATGTTATTTCACATATTTAATTGAATTTGGTACTTGGTATGTCAGAAATTATTATGCTTTTGAGACAATTTATTGAAAGAGTTTAATATTTTTCTGTCTTGGACTTGTAGGCATGGGCAATCTGGCGGAAATGCAATACCGTGATATGAACAGACATTTTCTTAATAGGTCATTGTGATATTTAGATTTGGTTAGACTTGTTAACAAATTAGAACAACAAATTGATTTTCTTAGTGCTTTTGTCATAGGCAACAGAATAAAGATAAAATACTTTGTAATAAACAAACAAACAAACAAACAAATAAATAAGGAATATGGTAATTGCACAACATTCATTACACTTTAGCATTTTAATTATACACACATATTGTTCGACTGCATGTTTCATTGGGCTCTTACAATAACCACAATATTTTGAAACCATCAGTTATGACATTTTTTTTTTTATTTATTTACATCAGCATGTTTTTAAGTGATACTGATTCTGAACTAAATGCACAGTGCATCAGCAGAAAGTGTGTTCAGCAGTGAGATCCTAAAGTAACGAGAGAAACAGACAATCCCGATCAGATAATCAAAAGAATGTGCTATTATAATACCAATACAATACTTGCCTTATGGACCTTACAAACATAAAAATACAAAATACAACAGCAAACTAACCAAAGTTACACTATATGATAATGGACTCGGACCAAAGGTATTTGTTTGAATATGACTAGGAAAAAATAATGTGTGATACTTTAACTTCTAATCTTTTGTGTACATCCAGAGGATTGCTTGTTAATAAGAACTAATAGTGCAGGCGGCAGAATTTGCCGTATTTCAGGTTGGACAGAAAAGATAACCTGGTGTCTCTACTGTTGCAGCATCCCTACAACAGAGTGCTCCCCTATCATTCCCTTGGACTGAGTGCCATAATCAATGTACTGAAAATAATCTTTCCACCATAAAAGAACTACAAGTTGCTTTGATTGACAGTGTGCCCATTATTTTAATAGCTATGTGAGAACCAGATGAATTCTGGAAAGATAATGTAGTGTAATGATATTATTGTATTATAATACATTTCATGGGTCACTGCTGCCTCACATTACCAGGATCCCTGGTTCCTGAGCTGTGTGGAGTTTCACAAGTTCTCCCTGTGTCCTCATGGGTTTCCTTGAGGTTCTCATGTTTCCTCTAACTTACCAAAAACATGCTGTTAGGCAAATTGCCCCTAGGTATGAATGTGTGTGCATGCTGTGCTGCAATAGACTGGTATTCCTGAGATCCACCACAACCCTGACCAAGATAAAGTGGTTACTGAGGACGAATTAATTAATAGATTTTATGTATTTATTACATGATATTTACATTTAGCACTCCCTTAGATGGGATGCATCTGGAAATAACATTGTTCTACAAAATATATGTACCGTATCTTCCGCACTATAAGGCACACCTAAACGCCCTAAATTTTCTCAAAAATCGGCCGTGCGCCTAATAATCCGGTGCCCCTTATGTGTGGACTGAGTTCCAAAATCTGTAAAATGTTGTGCGAATTTGGTTGGCGTAACAACCGTATGCGCCTTATAACACGGTGCGCCTTATGTATTGGTCAAGTACAGAAATAGACCCTGTAATTGAGACTGCGCCTTATAATCCGGTGCGCCTTATAGTGCGGAAAATACGGTAGTATATTTTCCCCGATTTTTCACTTGAATTTATTAGCTCATTAGCAAACTCTTCATAATCTGTATATGATGGGTTACAAGAAAAGAGAAAAAAAAACACTCGCTTTTGCAGTGCTGTGAATCTCTAGGACTGGAGTTAGACATTCTTGTTCATTTTATACTCATCTAATTTCCCACTCATTTTAAAGTTCATTTCACATCAAAGAATAACCTTTCTGGACATAAGCTCTGGCATTACTGCATTATTTTTGGCATTATTAGCTCTTTTTTTTACCCCACCTACTAAAGGAACAAAATGCATACATACCGCCTGCTACACTAAATGTACTTTTTCTCTGTTCCTTTCATAGTCCCTTCCAAGTCACATTAAGGCAATGATCCACACAGACAACACTACGTTCCTGACACAGACCAGACATCCATGCGTGTCCGACTGTCGTGAGAGGGGCAAGCATGAGCTACTCCACATTCCCACATGAAAGTGACTTTCTCTGGCAGAGGCACACTCGTGAAATCAAATAAAAGCAGAAAACCGTAAGTGTTTTTCCATCTTGCCCTAGAGACTGCGCTCAAGCCACAATGTGCACCCAGATATTCTTTAATACAGGGGGTGAAACGCAGCTGCCCTATGCACAAGTGTGGCATGATACAAACATGACAGGCTGTGATTTGACATCCTAGTACTAATGCTGATAATCTCCAGAAGGCTCTGGAGGAAAGTGCCTCCAACTTGCATTCACACACCTGCTGTGTACAGTGGATATTCCTAAATATGTCCTCATTTTCTTCTGCAATAAATTAAATAAATTCTGTCAACTACTGTGTCAAATCGGGCATGATACATTGGCATTCAAACTGCATTAAGTGCCACTAACGAAATATACGATTTGGTATATGTTTGTGAAATCGGTAGATATTAACCCAAACTTAATGTCTCCCCAAAGAATGATTAGTGGGCTAACCAACTTGACTAGACTAGAGTGGCATTTCAAAGCAGAGCTTGGAATCTCAAGAAAAAAATAAAAAATTAAAAATAAGAAAAAAAAGATTAATTATTTAGATTGTTGAGTCTAGTGTGGCTTACTTATCACTAAAGTTTTAGGTTTTGTGTGTTTTCAAGTACATAATTAGCTTTGAAACAGTTCATGTTTCAACTTTGCAGTTTGTCTTGCTGTTTCTGTGAATTCCTCTTGATGTAACTCCCTCTTTGGTATATACTGGAAAGATTCCAGGAGCCAGTATGCTGCATGTATAACCCCTCATGTTTATCCCTCATCCAATTCCCTTTATTCTCTGAATTTAATACTCACCAGTCACTGGATCAGCCCTTTTTGAGGAGCCAGGGTAAATACTGTAGATAAGACTCCAGTCAGACCATCATCATAACAAATTCGAATGGCCATGATAATGCTGCAAGAAAGCGTCAGACGCTTTTTCAAAAAGTGAAGGAGGAATTCTGGTAGGATTTTGTTTGAGCAATTACACAGCAGGACATTATTTATCATCTGAGAACTTTTGAATTATTATCTGTCATTTATTTTATGCCTTTCAATTGTGTCACTTCACTGGTTTCTTATATCATCAAAGCCCTCCACACCGTAGGCACACAGTGGATTGGAAATGAGCTAAGATGATCTATTTAGTGTGGGCCTTCTCTGAGGTATGAGTCATTTACTGCTGGAGGCAATGCAACAAGCCCTAAAGTTCTTTCACATGTCCTCAGCTGTTGAAGCAATGGTCTTTATTGCATTCATTTCACTTCTACTTTCGCCATTTCAAAGCCACAAAACAATGATTAAATAAATAAATAAATATAATCAGGCTTATGGGGCAGTTTATTGACCTCATCTCCTCATGAGGACCCATATCACCACTGCACAGCCATGCAGCACCAAACCATTGTGGAAGTGTTTTCACTAATTGTTTGTGCTAGAGTATGCCCTCCAGGAGATAATGTTTTATTACTTCCCCTCGTATTGAGGACATATAAATCACCTTCCAATTAAATTCATGAGTCTGAAACAGTAAAGAAGTACTATGCTGTTTTGGTTCAAATCTACTTCATAGTGAATTAGTCCACTTCTTCACTTCTTCCACTTATACACACATACAGTATCAGTTGATTTTGTGCTTTTTTTTTTTCTTTTAATTAAAATGATTTCTAATTGATTTTTATTTTTTGCATGTTCTATTTTAGACTAATGACAACCCTGATATTTGCCATAAGTGGGAAAGAAAAAAGTTGGCAGCCACAACCCAGACAGCAGCACAATGGAACGAGTCAAGTGAACAATTAAGCTCCGCCAGACTTGAGTGGTTTGTGCGCACATGGGAAATTCTTTAGCACGCAGCAAATAAACAGGGTTGATTTGGGAAAGGGGCAGAGTGTGCCTCTTATTTTGAGATCAATGGGAGGACAGCAGGGTTTTGCCCATGTCATATACTGTTGTAATGACTGGGCTACTGGATTTACAAACTACAAAATCCATTACTGCTCTTTGTTTTATTACTGGCAAGCTTACCTCAAGGGACACCCCTGAATTCCAAGCCAGAAACCTCAGGAATTGGTCAGCAGTGTGCTCCATATCGTGTGCTTTTTTTAATTTATTTTTTTACTTTGGTTGACAGATGGAATTACTTTAAATGAAAAACTTTAAATTATGCGTTCTAATCAGCTCTGGCGAAGGATTGATTGTGGTGTAATATTTCTCTCCATATGCTCTGTATTTTTTTGTAGAAGTAGAGAAGACCTGGTAAAATAACACTCCAAAGTTCTCCAATGGTAATAAGTATGCAGTGTTGCAAATTGGCCACTTTGACAGAGGCTCTGGTGGGACATTAGCGGTAACAGTGAGAACGAGAAAAGTGCTTTCTCAGCTTCCTTTTTGTTTACTTTGGCTATAATGTGCTGGTCCAGGAGAAGTCCAGAATGGAACAATTTACCTGCAATATAATGTTTTGTGAGGAGGACATCTACATTCAAATTTATTCTCCTTTCCCCCTCTTTTTCTTCATTTTTTGTCTTCTCTGCATCCCCATATACAACTCTGTTATACAGACTTTTCCAGAATTTTCCAGCCTCTTGAGCTAGGGAGTAACATGTGTTTTATAACATCATAATAATTACTCCAAGCACCACCTGTTTGTAGCTCCATGTCCAGACTGTGTTTGCTGTCTGGCTAACTACATCCTAGCCACTATGCACCAGAGGAAGAATATCAGCAATAGGAAATTTCAAGGATGCAAGCACCTTGTGAAGCTGAATGTAATATACTCCACAAAAAAAGAAATGTCCTCTCACATTCACTTGCTTTTATTTCAAGCCAATTTCTTAACATGTGTAAATACTTTTATTAACATAACAACTTAGACATAAACTGAACAAGTTTCACAGACATTTGATAATCAGAAATGGAATAATGAGTCCCTGAACAAAGGGGGGTCAATATTAAAAGCAACAGTCAGTATGTGGTGTGTTCACCAGCTGCTTTAAGTACTACAGTGTATCTCATCCTCATAGACTACACCAGATTGGTCAGTTCTTGCTCTGAGATGTTACTCCACTCTTCCACCAAGACATTTTCAAGTTCTTGATCACATCTGGAGGGACACCTGATTACATGTAATTTTCCACTGCAAGGATGCTCAGCTGTCCTTCCTGTCTCCCTGTAGCACTGTCTTAGGTGTCTTTCATTACAGGCTTTGCAGTTTATTGCTCTGGCCACATCTGCAGTCCTCATGCCTCCCTGCAGCAGGTCTATGGCATGTTCACGCAGGTGAGCCGGAACCCTAGCCATCTTTCTTTTGGTGTTTTTTAGAGTCAGTAGAAATGTCTCTTGAGTGTCCTAACTTATTGTAACTGTGACCTTAATTGCCTGTAAACTGTTTGTGTTCTAAGGACTGTTCCACGGGTGCATGTGCAATAATTGTTTATGATTCATTGAACAAGCATGAAAAACATTGTTTGAACCCTTTCCAATAAAGATCTGTAAAGCTTATTTGGATTTTACAAAATTATCTTTAAAATACAGTCTCCTGAAAAAGAGACATTACTTTTTTGGTGAGTTTATATAAAAGTACATGAAATGGTGAGAATATGGAAATTCATCCATCCATCCATCTTCTACCGCTTACTCCTTTTCAGAGCCTATCCCAGGAAGCATCGGGCACAAGGCGGGGTACACCCTGAACGGGCTGCCAGTCCATCGCAGAGCACAATCATATACACACTCACACACCCATTCATACACTACGGACACATTAGACACACCAATCAGCCTACCATGCATGTCTTTGGACTGGGGTGAGGAAACCGGAGTACCCGGAGGAAATCCCCGATGCACAGGCATGCAACATGCAAACTCCACACACACATGGCCCCGGCGGGGAGAATATGGAAATGTCTATGGAAAAAGGCTGATTTGAGTCAAAGACAGTTAAAAGTTCTAATGGTTATAAGTTGCTTCTTAAATCTTCAATCAAACTGAGAACCCTGGAGCTGTAAGGTGGCAGACTTCTGTGCCACCATGTCACCCTTGGATAATATGCTCTTTAAAATCTCTACTATCATTAATTACACAAAATGTTAACACTTAACATTTTTTTGAACTGAGGAGTCACATTAATGTGCATGAATGATCAGGTATTCTCTGATCACACTTTTAATGGCCCAGAAAATATGATTTCACTGAAACTGAAAAAACTGATGTAATATATTATTCTGGTATGGTAAGTTATAATGTTAAATGTACTCTTAATGTATGATTCACGGATAATGGATGATCTCTAAAGTGACAGACTTAGCTATAGTGAAGTCCAAATCTCTCAAATTTGTCACTACCATGCAATCACCACTTAAGTAGAGACAATAAATCAAGACTTACTCTGAAGTTGCACAAAATATTCAGTTTAACATTGTCTGGGATAAAACTAAGCAATAAACGGCAAATAAGAAAAGACAACTAAGAAAGCCCAGTTACAAGTTTAGACAGAATTTAGGCATGCACGTGTTCAGTATAATATTCCCTCAAATATTTTCCACTGAAATAAGCTAAATATTCGGGTGATGTCACCGGTAATCTCATTAGCAGATAATATATAAAGACACAAGATACCTCCAAATTCCAAAGTCAATTTATGTCAGCATGGCATGCTTTAGGTCTGATCAATTTACCATGGTGGATATATTTATCTAAAGAGACTTTCTGAGCAACTCTTTCTAACTCTTTCTAATGTCCATGAGATAAGGAATGCTTTGAAAAGCAGTGTTAGTAGATGCCAAGAGAGATTCCATTTGAAAGCTACAATGATTAAACCATGCTTTGGTACCAACTAAAAGGGCATCTTAAAGGACATACTATTAAATCTAATTGCTTTTAATCAAAGAACATGCAGAGCATCTACAGATTTCGATTAGTAAATTAGTAAATTAGAGTGTTAGCAGTCATTGCCATCTTAGCTACATGGCCCATGAGAAATTACACTTTCAAACCTTCCATTCAATGTTCTATTTCAACCTCACCTAGGATGCATCACATAAAGCTGAAATTAAAGGAGCTATTTTCGTCTTATCATATTAGAAAGAGGACACTGTCCCAAGACCTTTAAAACTACATACAGTCTTCATCTTGACATTGTCTAAATGTGATAAGAGGCTTTCTGAACTTGGAAGAATTTTGAATTAATTATGTAATCACATAGAGCAGGGGTGCACACAATTTTTTGACTTGGGAGCTACTTTTAACATGTCCAGTCAAGGAAATCTACTTACACCAAAAATGCAAAACATTATATATATATATATATATATATATATATATATATATATATATATATATATATAT
>JAFFST010044721.1:88500-108579 GCA_022414735.1 Noturus placidus | reverse complement strand
GTTTAAATTGGTTTGATGTTCCGAAACACTTAAGTGTGACAAACATGCAAAGGAACAGGAAATGAGGAAGGGGGCAAACACTTTTTCACACCACTGTATAATTCAGTACATTTTTGTGAGTACCTTACTCTGATGACTTGCACTGAATAGAATCAGGGTTGCATAGTCCGGGTAGAAGCTCAAGCAGGCCTCCAAATGATGATCAGTCATTGTGGATCGGATTTGGACTTAATAATCTTCATGTGGGAAAGGGCTGACTCACAGAAATAATAGTAGTGACTGGCTCCAGTAAAGCAAAGTCTTGAAAGCGTCTGTGAAACTCTGACTGACAGCTGTCAATCTGCTCCGTGCAGTGCAATGTTAAACTGCGCACAAGCCTTCTGCTGCGTCTCCAGCTCTGACACGAGGTTTTGGAAGTTCCCAAAATCATGATGCTGCAGCTTTGAGGACAGAAGGTGCATTTTCCGTTTAAAGGCATTAACTGAGCTGACCATATTGACCACGGATCATATTGACCCTTATCTTCAGACAGAGCTTTCGAAATCTCTGCAGGAATTTACTCCTACTAAGCCATCTCACGTCAGTGTGCAGGAGCTCATGTGGTCGCAGATCTCATTGCGGGTGCATTGTCCGTGGTGACTGATATTAATGTGCACACTGAGAGCTGGGTTTTGTCTTTAAAAGACTGAAAAAAGTTAACTCAGTGATTTCGCTCGCTAGGCTTTAGCACTGGCGCATTTGATCGCACGCGTGGTGAGAGAAAAGACCAGATCTCAGACTGGCTGTCCTGTACGTCAACGCTAACATCTTTTCTTTTTTTTTCTTTTTTTTATGAATGGCGATCTACCCGCACTTCCTTTGCGATCGACCGGTCGATCGCGATCGACGTATTGTGCACCCCTGACATAGAGTAATAAACTCTAAACTCTCAAGGTCCACTTTCTGATTATTAGTCCCACTCCTTCTTCTCCTTCTAGCAACTATTACTGTTTAATGACATCTCAATTTAACAAACTTTATCTCCATTATGTCTCCTTATGTAAGATTTGTATGTGAGGATTTATATATTTATTTGTTATTTCCTTAATATACAGTGGGGGAAATAAATATTTAACATATCAACATTTTTTTCAGTAAATATATGTCCAATGAGGCTATTCACATGAATTTTTCACCAGACATCAGTATTAACTCATGAAATCTGGAAATATAAAGAATTCAGAACATTAAATTTTGTAAATAAATGTATGTGTAATAAAGTGGAATGACACAAAAAGTATTGAACGTGCAAAGAAAAAGTAGTTCTCCAAGGCATGGTAAGGCAAGGGAACCAGCTGAAATCCGTAAGTAATTATACCTCCTATCTGTGCAAATTAATATCAGCTAGGTTAATAGATGGTCAATAAAAAGGCTTTTCACTACCAAGGTGTCACACAAGAAACATCTCATGATAGGTAAAAGGAAAGAGCTCTCCCAAGACCTTTGCCACCTTATTGTTGCAAAACACATTGATGAAAATGGATACAGACGTATTTCAAAACTTCTGAATCCTCCAGTAAGCACCATTGGGGCCATTATCTGCAAGTGGAAGCAACATCACTCTGTCATGAGCTCCTTGCAAGATTTCTGACCAGGGAGTCAGAAGAATAGTCAGAAGAGTAGCCCAAGAGCCAAGGACTACTCGGAAAGAGCTCCAGAAACACTTGCAGGCAGCAGTTGCTCTCATCCCACGCTCACCCCACAAGACTCCATTACTGAAGAAAAGGCATGTCGAAGCTTGTTTAACGTTTCCTACAACTCATTTGGACAAGCCTATGAAATACTGGGAGAGTGTAGTCTGGTCAGACAAGAGATTGAACTTTTTGGCACTGCACATAACCCTAAAACACTGTACCAACAGTGAAGTTTGGAGGTGGAAGCATCATGGTGTGGGGCTGTTTTTCATCACATGGTATTGGCAGACTTCATGTAATTGAAGGAACGATGAATGGAGCCCTTTACCGGGAGATTCTTGAGAAGAATCTGCAGATATCCACCAGGATGATGACCATCCAGCAGGACAACAATCCAAAGCATACAGCTAAGGAAACTCTCAATTGGTTTCAGAAAATAATCAAGGCACCAGTCCAGGCAATCACCTGACTTCAATCCAATTGAGCAAGATTTATTGTTTATATGTTTAAAAGAATGGGCCAAAATCACACCTGAATACTGCGACTGATTAATTTCTTTATACAGGGAGCATCTTGAAGCTGTAATTACCAATAAAGGCTTCTCCGCTAAGTATTAAATACATTTCAGTTCAATACTTTTTTCATTACAGTGACAATCCTCTTTATTACACATAACTTTATTTATGGACTTTAATGTTGTGAATTCTTTATATTTCCAGATTTCTTGAGTTAATACTGATGTCTAGTGAAATTTCATGTGAGTAACCTCATTGGAAATATATTTGCTGAAAAATGTTGACGCGTCCAACACTTATTCCCCCCACTGTAGGACTCTATAACGTGGCCTTGTGATTAAAAAGGCTATATAGAAATGAAATAAACTTATTACAGAAGATACCAACAGTTACCTAGTTACCTACAGTATAACTAGTTATTTTGACTGAAGACAAATCTACAAGCACTGCTTTGCTGCTTTTCTGTAAACTGATTGTGTCCTTCTGTATTCATAGTCCTAGTTTACATAAAACCATGGGTGATAACTTTTTATCAAACTGTTTTAGAAGATAAATTCAGGACATTGGGAAATACATTCATGACTAGAAACCCTAGTCTATCAATCCTACCTTTTATGAATGAAGCTTGAGGCTATTAAAGGAAGCTCGTTCCTTAGCAGACTATGAAACTGATCCCTGTTTTGAAGGCACAGGAGTATGTCACACCACAGTTCCCACAGTTGACTGGTCAGTAGAATCAAATGAAAAGGAAATACAGAAAAGGTGTGTGTTCTGTGTGAGTGTTTATCGTTCACATATGTTTATGTTTGATGCATATTTTAGCAACAGACACATAATCACAGAGTACGTTAAAGTGTATTTAGCAGGATTTTCAGAAGTCCAACATCCTACACATCTGCAATGTGTCACGATAATAGTAGTAACCACAGAAAACCCACAAAGAAGCACAGAGAAAGAAAATGGCATGTAGGCACTGTTTTTCTATCCACACCATGCCATTCATGAAAACCACCTGAAGAGAATTCGCGGAACTTGACGTTTTGCTGGCTGCCATGTTTAATGTATAAAAAGGAAGAATCTGTACATGATAATGTAGAAACATATCACTATAAAAGTATCACCTTCTAACTGATGCATTTAGTAAAAGTGTAACCAGTCACTCCTTTCTGGTTTTAAAATAAAGATGTGATTAGAATATATGCTAACCAAATGTCCAAAATGCCTTGAAGTGTTACTTGCAAAGCTGCTTATATGTTCTATACTCAGGATATTATACTTTTAAAACCACAAAGAGACTCACTTGTTTGAATTATTAATTATTTGCATTGGATTAAAAGTTGTGCGGCTTTGGTCATATGCCATTTCATGTCAAATTCTTGCCCGTATTCTTAGATCCAGTGATTTGAGTGTGATATTTAAAACAGCTGAGGGAGATTCCTAAGTTGTGCCTGGACTTCAATTTAGCACGTATCATCAGTTTAAAATGTCTCATGTGAGCACAGACTCTGGCCACAACTGCTCAAAACACAAACCAAACTGAACTGAACCAAAACCAACATGGCTGTCTTCCTTGATGGATGTTATCACAGCAGGAAACATGTTTTGATACCTGACCCCAACTCACAAAAATGCATCTGAGAGAGTTACGTCAGGGCTGACTTAGAGTTCAATGTTTCGTATCTAGAAAGAAAGGTGGGGGTGGTATCAGGTGAACCATGCCATGTACTATGTCGACCTTTGAAACATAATGGAATAATGAATTTTCTAATGTGTTCAAAGCCAAAGCAGAAAGTATCCATTGTTTCATAAAATGCAACAGTAATTAATAAATTTCTTAACACAGATGCAGTAATATCAATATCTAATCATTATTGAGAGCAAATACTTATTTCTAAAGTTATAATCATATTTGAAAATACTTGTATTTCATGGATAAGCATATTTCATTTGGGGGAAAACTCTTGTGTAAAAGGAAACAAATAAATTGACAGGGATTTACAGCAGCACCTTCACACTGATTTATATTGTGTATATATTAACATAAAGAAGCTTGACCTAAAGCCATACAAATACTGTTCCAGCAGTTAGTGACAAAGAGATGCTGCATCAATCTATACCTTGTGCTTCAGGTTACACAGACATTAGATGTGAGACTTTCTGAGTCCTATGGCCTTGAGCTCCCCCACTAACACTCCAATATGGCTGACGCAAGTAATGATCGTGCCCAGTGGATATAAAATTACATATTTGCTGACTGGGGTGTCCTTAAGGCATTAGTAACTGTAATGTGCTGAACAGTGGAAGCAGTCCCCATGGACAAGTGCACACACACACACACACACCCCACACACACCCACACACACAATTCTAAGCAAGGAATTCTTGAATATACTGGCCATTACAATTTCAGACCTTTATATACTGTATAAATCTAGGGTCACCAATCAGTGGCAAAGCAAGGAATTAATTTTGGAAGGGATGAGGAAATATATTAAATAAAGTCACTGTGTCATCTGTACAATTATACTGTAAAGAGCAGAACTGTTAGGACAGAAGTAGTAGCGCTGATGGCATGAATTTGTTATTTAGTCATTTAAGGCACAATCTACCATCAACCAGTTTTACCATATTAACAATGTTGCCATAAGATGTTGCCATAGACAGGAAAATTACATTTTATCTCATAAAACCAGAATTTTTCTTGTTTTTCTCCTGATGCAGTAGACCTCCAGAAATTGATCAACTGTCAGCTCGATGATCCTGAGCTTAGAGTGTAGCAACTTTTAAATAGAAAAAGAAAAAAATACATGATTCTGATTGGTTAATCCTGTTTCATACCATAGCAGCTGCACTGTAAAACATGATAGCCCCATAAAGTTATGTGAACTTATTTCTTATCGTTAATTATTATTCCAAAAGTATTATATATTGAACTTAAATTTATAAGTTTTTTTTTTTAAAAATTAACTTAAATTTATCCATTGTTTTGACTTGGAAAACTTGTAAAACATAACTTTTTGAGTTGAAACATAGATTATCTTCAAGTTGAATGTATTCATGTTTTTAAGGCAGCAGGTGAAGTTTTATTTCTAAGTTTAACTACCTGAAATATTTTACAGTGTGGTCAATAAAACAATAAAATGTGATTAATAAAGGACGCATTCATTAGATGTCTTGGGTGGTTAAATGTGGAGGACTTTGTTGACCTTTTATGATTAATTATAGGGCAACTATTGAAACATAGTTATGGAGCATGTACATGTTTATAGGGCAGCTGTGGCTCAGTCAGTAGAGCGGGTTGTCCACTAATCGTAGGGTTGGTGGTTCGAATCCTGGCCCGGATGATCCCATGATCAGACACTGAACCCTAAGTTGCCCCCGATGGCAAGCTAGCACCTTGCATGGCAGCTCTGCGAGTGGGTGTGAGTGGGTGTGAGTGGGTGTGGGTGCGTGTGAGTGGAACACAGTGAAAAGTGCTTTGGATAAAAGCGCTATGTAAGTGCGCCATTTATATAATGTGCTGTACTGTATGTAATTTAGCATTTGGAACTGTCATATATTCCTGCCTTTGTCAGGGGTTGGGCTTCAAAACCAAAATAAGATACACCTCTGTCATCTATTATGCTCCTAGTGGGCTATAATCCAGCGAAGTTGATTTAAGGTAATTCACTGGCTCAAAAACACCCATGTGTTCGAGGAGAAAAATAATCTAACTATTCAGAATTCTGGCTGTGGAATGCATGACCCTTGGTACGTACGGAAGTACAAAAAATAAGCAGCTGGTCAGTGGGGTACAACTTTCTTGCTTCAGAGCTGGGTGATGTTATTCCCAAATGAGTCATTCCATTAAGTTCAATTTGCTGGCTCTGAGCCAAAAAATAAGACCACGTAGATCATAGGGTCTTTTGAGTCTTTTAAGCTCCTTATTTGAGTTGTCTGAGCCCCAAATTAGAAGTGAGAAGAACATAAGAGCTCAGTATCCAGAGTTTCCCACAGATGTGCCCTGTGAGGTTAAGGGTCTTCCTTTTTTAAAAGACCCAGAACACACCACTCACCTTCTGGACATGGCCAAACTGAGAGAGAATGACCTCTTGTGGGAATGAGCAATGCAGGAAACTTCTTCTGAAAGTGGTGGGGCAAGGAAGAAATATAGTTTTGTGTCTGCTTGAAAACAGAGGGTCTTTCTTTACGGATCACAGAGTGGCCATGGTTATGTGGTTGAAGAAGCAACTGAGTCATAGCTGGGGGGCCACACAGACAGAGCTACAAAGCTAATGTGACACAACTTCATGTGTCATATTTTAACACAATCATGACTTCAGACATCTTACCAGATGCTTGCATAACCTTGTCAGCCAAACTAGGGAGTGATGATGACATTTATGGGTTGCTCTCCACCGCCTTTCCATCAGTACAATTTAAAATTCAAATGAGTAATCTGACTAAACAATTCACAATGACTACGTTTACATGGACAGAAGTAATTTAATTATTGACCTTACTCTGAGTAAGATAATAATGTTATTAAGGTGTTTACATGAGTCGCTTTTAGAATACTCCTCTCATGTACCCGTTTTACATAATTAGATTAACAGCCCGCGTCATTACGTCACCGCGCCATGCCGTCCGACATCCCTCCAGAATTTCACATATCAACATACAGTTTGTCTTCCTTAGGGTACCGTATACAGTTTTGGGTGTTTTTATTTTTTATGAATGCTTTAAGAGCAAATAATTATTTGTCATGCTGTACGTGCAAATAGACAACTGCTTGAAGCCGTGGGCTGCTTCTCAAACCGTGTACTTAACGCTATATAGTAGCAGAGATACATGTATTTTTCCCCAGTATGCGGTTTGGGACACAGCTGAACTCTTTTGTTCGCCATAAATGTTGAGAACTACCGTGTGTGATTGTGTCCTGTCGCAAAATGCGGTGAAAACTCTCATACAACGTTCATAATGTGATTAAGGTGTTTACATGTCTATAATACACGTCCATAATGCGACTAAAAAGGGCTACTCCACCTGTCTTAATTCAATTAGAGCTTAATTCGAGTATGACCTTAATTAGATTAAGATAAGTAAAAATTGCTGTTTACATGGTATTTTGTTATTCAAAATATGGTCTTAATCGGGTTAATATTTTTATCTGCTGTAGTTGCCAAACCAGAGGCTTGGCTTTTACTATTAAAGCTGTCTATTAACAAAGCAGATGATATAAAAATCTTACAAACATACAATATTTTGACTGCAAATTCAAACGGCAACCTTTCAGTGGCACAGTGACATTTACAAACTGTAGAGCCATTCTTCCAGCGAATTGGGGTGCAACCACATGTGTTGTGGCTCTATGAACCGCCGCATGTGCCTGGAAGCATGGTCTGTGGTAAGAGGCGAGGGTGAGATCTCTCCCTCCTACCCTCAGATTCCTGTCTACTTTCCAGGGAATGCAGCCAAGAGTCAAACAACAGCGACAAACAGCCTCTTTGATTTGAACGGGTTTATTTTCTCTACCTCTCACTGTCATTCAATTGATCTTTTTTAATACTTCAATCCTCAAGTTGATCTATCATTATGAAGTTTGTTTTGTCCTGCTATATTTTCATTTCTTTTTCTTTTTCTCTTATTACTTGAGGAAAGAGGTCATGCTCTCTTACAGAGCCAAGAAAGGCAGAAATCTGGACTACATACAATATATTCATACAAATATGTCACTCTTACAAAGAGAATAAAAGGTTAAATTGTCCATTTGCATTATATTTCACTGTTTACATTAAATTTCAAGGTGATTGCATTGTTTTAAGAGACAGTACATTTTAATTAATATCATCCTAAATTTGGAGATTTGGAGATTTGGATTTTTGATTCATTTATAGCTAACATTCTCAGTTTTTCAGTTTTTCCTAAAATTGTGGAGATCTGTGAAGGCTTCTTTACTGTTTTATCTCACATACATCACACAAAAAATATTCCATCCATAATTCAAGATTTTCCTCTGTAATGTATAGAACAAAATAAACACTTAGTTTTTTGTTTATTTAAATTTCTTACGTTTTCTACAAAGGAGTTTGTGCAAAAATGCAGTGTGTTTTCTCTAAATTATTCACACAAAACTGCAATGTCACATCCATAATACAGATTAATTGCATTTATGTCTGTAATATATGTGGTAAATGCAGTACTTAATTTTCACTGTTTGTCTGGACTCTTCTGAAATTACAAAACACACATACTGTCTCAATATTGCCAAGCTTGTTCAGGAGATAAGACTCATTAGTTCAAATATCACCTCCGTAACACCAGGAGCATTTTCAGTACATACAATGTATAACTGGTTTGCCACTCCAAAGGACTTTATAGACTACAAATTCACAGTGATTTCCATTTGATCACAATCGTTCATACTATAATTGACATCCACTCCACTCTTTGCATCCACTCCATACTTTACAGCTGCAGGCTGGCATCTAACCAGTAGCAGCTGCCTCCTGTCTCTAGCTGAATGTCTGAATCTCTTTACCTGGCAGTGGGCAATTCCTCTACCTCCTCAGTGGGAGAAAACACAAACAGCAAGCTCGAGCCCACACGTTTCTTATTAAGTACCTGCCTAATTGTTTGGAACAGGCTGAGGAATGAAACAGTTAGAATGACAAGGTCAGCCAGTTGAGCTCGATTTTTTTTTAATCGAACAATACACAATTCATCTTGAAAATGATTAATCCTCTTCTTATATTTTAGTTTAGGTGTTTGAGTTTCACTAGGTTCATGTATGTCCTTGCTCTGGAAAAATAAACCATAGACGGTGACTATGTTTTGTCTACTTCCTGAACTCTCACTGTTTTGTGTATTGCTATTGCAGAGGAATATTTATAAAAGGAGGAAATGAGCTATAAGAAAAAATGGCGATAAATGTTGGATACCATTAAGACAATACTAAAATATCAGAAATATGAGAAAACTTGTGTTGCCAGTAGACATTCCTGACTATCAAAACCAACACCCACTTTCAGGAAAGACCACATAAACAGTGGGAAATTCCACTATAGTATGTCCCCAGTACATCTGACCTGCCAAGGTTTTTTTGAAGTGTTACTGAGAGACACGCACACAGAAACTGAGAGAGACAATGCGAGAGAGCTGGTCAGAGACATACAGAGAAATAAAAAAAAAGTACTGTTTCTGTAGAAGAACACTCCTCTTGGCTGACTTCAGTTTTTATTAAAGATCCCAGTAAACAACAGGGAACTATTTTGAATAGTGATCACAGTGTGGAGAACAAGATAGATGTACATAAATTCAAAAAGCAGCCTAAATCCTTAACAATTAAGGTTGTTTGTTGAGACATTATTCTTTGAAGCTTACATAAATTGGTGACAAAGACAGACAGACACAATGCTGTAATAGTAATAGTTTTTAAAGCAAATTGTATGTTCTTCCAGTAAAAGATGCACAAAGCACTAAAACACCTTGATGCCGTTGATGGTGTGCATCTTTTACGGCCCCTCTCCCATCTCTCTCTCTCTCTCTCTCTCTCACTCTCTCTCTCTGTCTCTTCCTCTCTCTAACGCATGAACACACACACACACACTCTCTCTCTCTCTCTCTCTCTCTCTCTCAGACACACAATCATGTCGCTTTCTGACTTTCTGTCTGACTTTCTGTTTTTCCTCACTTGAGCAATTTCTGCTCAATCAGCTTTGGTTTAAAACAAAGTCAGTCTGATGATATATACTAGAAGAGCTAGGAATCAGCCACAGACTGTGTTTCACCCCAGTACTGTTCTATGTTAGCAAATCAACCACCACTGAAGGCGAGGGAATTAAAATTCATGGGCCGGATGTGTGTATGTGTGCACAATATAAAGAGCTACACTAGCAAGCCTTGTAAAACTTATCTCCCCACTAAATTCTATTGGCAGGATGTTGGGAAAGTTAGTATGATACTGGCATGCTTCATTTGGCATGAAATGATTTTTTTTGCACTAAATAGACACCTGGCAGACAAAAATTGAACAAAATACTGTATGTGTGAAAATTTTCAACAGAGGCTGCCAAATCATGAATTAGACCTTCATCCATGCCTGTAAGTAGGGACCCGATTCCCACCTAATAGATTAAATGAATGTATAATAGACTATGGATCATAGACAATACATATTTACCATATTTAACTAACTATGCTTAATTATGGTTTGCAAAATTGTGATCTTATATAAGCTGTTCTTACATTATTTCATTTTTACTCCAACAAATCACGATGTTAGTTAACTGGTGATCCTACTGATTGAAACTCAACTGATCACTGAAACGCAATTGATTTGTTTTTTTTAATTTATAAGTCCCTCTTAAATTCTTATAATTTACTCAAAGGTTAGGGAAACCTTGTCATCTCTTACCATTCATCTTCCTATCAATTGTATTCAAAATTCCTCAACTTTAAAAATTTCCTCAACTTTCTAGGTATGTGTGTTTCCATCTGCTGGTAGAAATGAGCAGCCAGCACTGAGACATTCATTTCTTTTACAGAGGCTGTCTGTGGTCACTTCAGCTTTCCAGCAAGGATCCCACAGAATAGACCATGCACTGTGGAAATATACTATATGATCAAGTGTAATTTAAAAGGTCTCGTTGATTACACGTAGACAACAAAATCCTGTAGATATTACATTTAGGAAAATTGTTAGTGGGGGACACACTCCGACACTCCCCCAAACCTTTATCTATAGAAGAGTATTTATAGATGTATAGTAAAGGAGGCTCTTCCGAGCATCCACCTGTCTGCATCCTTCAAAACACACTGGCCCTATAAAGTGCGTTAAGGGTTTTTTAAAAACCATGGTCGCTCGTGTCCCTCACACACTCTCTTTGCAATGATTACGCATTATCCAGAGCTGTTTTGTTTGTAGAGTATGTTCAGCAGAGGAAGCCCAGCCGAGTTAAACGTCAATCAGCGCCCCACGTGGCGCATTAACGCGCCTCATTTGCCAAAAAACCTCGAGAATATTTAATAGCTGACACACCAGGAAGATTTCTGATTTCCAACTCAGTTCCCTTAACTAGAAGTTTCTGAATCAGCAGTGCGCACTAGTGAGCCGTGCGCGTTGAATGAGTCGCATAGAAGCTGATAAATAATAATAATAATAATAATAATAATAATAATAATAATAATAATAATAATAATAAAACAATGTGCGCAATATGCCAAAGTCTTGCGTATATCTGACCTATCGTGCATTGCTCAACTAATCCATTGAATAATATAGAGCATATGATCTTGTTATTGAACAGGTGAGCATTACCTGGTGGGCAGTTGCATTCAGGTGAGACTTGACGTGCAGTCCTTACGCGTGCAAAGTGTTCATAGGAGCGCTATGGAATGCACAGAAACCAAAACAAATGTTAACTAAGCGTCGTGTTTTCCGATCTGCAAAACTGCTCAAAGGGTAGATGCTACGTGAAAAGAGGAAATATGACATTAGAGCACACGCTTCCTAATCTGATTTGGTTGACTTACCTGTGACAGGACCTCGTCCACTCTGTCCTCTACCATTGAGTTAAACTCGTCCATGGAAACCTCCGCAAACGGATGGAGAAGGCGCTCCCCGTTACTGCTTTCGAAATCTAGCATTCTGTTCTTTATGTCACTGGTTTGAATCCCCAGGAGGATGCAAAAGGCGACCGACGCGATGGAGAAAACAAACGGGATCGCACCGGTGATGGCTCGGAGGTAATGCCGCTTACCGCTGAAGCCCGAGTCGCTCTCCATTTTCGCTGCGCACCTGAACTGATTTGTGGCTTCTGAAGCCTTCATAACTCTCTTTCACCCGTGCAATAGGCTACTGTGTCAAATATTCACCATGCAGAGACAAGAGCAGAATGATTAAGAAGAATTGGAACTGTTATTGCGACGCGTCCCGTGCTGAACTGAACTGAACTGAGAGCGACGTCCGTGTACGCGCGCAGCTCCGTCTAGCGCGCGCTCATTCAAACATAACCGGATAACCGGATAACCTGCGGCTGATTCGCGGAGGCTTCTGGGAGCTAGTTGTACTGGACCAAAATAAGAATCAATGAGATGGCGTGACCAGACGTTTCGAATCCCCTACTTGGACAGGCGGCGTGGCCAACACTTTAAAGCGCACGAGCGTCTGAGGAGAGCGCAATGCATTCCACACGCTCCGTTCACACCACACAACACTGCGCGCTTCCGAATGCACGCACCACTCAGAGATCATCATCAGCAGCATTCTGACTGCTCTCTCCACCCATATGCATCACTATCGGCATCTTATTTCTGCGATTATATTCAGCGCTTTTCAATAGGTATACTATACATTGGTGTTGTGCACAGCACATGCATGCGTTAGATAAATGCAACCCTCTGACGTGGAAACATAAATAAATAAATAAACTGAAATGGATACTGAAATGTGGCACCATCAGAAAGGAAGCTATGATGAGTAATGAGTGCTGCTGTAGTCATTCGTCTTTTAAACGCACAATCAAATCTTTCACACCGTATTATCAGCCTAGAGCTACCTACACAAACTAATTTAAGAATAAAATAATAAACACATTTTCATGATGAAATATTAGACACGAGGGTGCCTGATTGTATAAAACATTAGCCTGTCAAAACCACTGCACTGTCGCTCCCTAAACGTTACTTAATCATGCATGCATAATAAACCGTGGAATGTATTATGGAAATGAAAAGCAAGTATTGCAACGTTAATCTGAATCACGTGGTGTGAGAAAAGTGTCGGTTCTCTGCTATGAAGTTCAATGTGAAGTTGCCGCAGTTTTTTTTTTTTCTCGCAGTAACCTTAGACAACGGGCTTCAAGGAGAAGCTCGTGGTTGGAACCCATGTGGAGATGCCTGACATGCATTCACTGCCTTCCTGCTGCCAGATATGTGGCCTGGACTGACCTCTATATTGGTCCCACACTCAGTTTGAGTTTCACCACAGAAACTCAACGATACGGCAAAAAATAAAGGATGGATGAAGATATTTTGGAGGTACACGATATGTATCACAGTGTTTACTTTTTTGAGGTTTGATACCAAGTTGATTGACACCATATGGCAGCAAAACAGCACTGCCATGTTTTAAAAGGACTATGAACAACCAAGTTGCTCTTTCTTATTCAGTGTTGACTGTACAGTGGTATAATGTCCCAAGCAGTTAGTAATCTGACTAGCTGACCACTGTGTTTTGTGTCTAAGCTCTCTACAGTCCGTGTGCATCTTAGTTTATTTTATTTATTTGCTGTATCATGGTATTGGTCCGATATTCTACAATTCTTCAAAAGTGTATCATGACATCATTTTTGTTGGTAACAATCCCATATCTTACCCAGCCATAGACTGAAATAGGGTGTATAAACACATGTGAAAGCCCTGCTGGAAAAAATAAATAGAAACCACCACAGAAATTCTAATGGTTTCTACTACAAATACCACTACAAACCATCAGCTAACCATTAAAACCATTACCATTATCAGTCCTTAATTGTATCCTCTAGACAGAAGGCAAAAATTACCAGTAGAGTCCCATAGGGAACTTTACAGTTTCTGTTAAAACCAATAAAATTCCCGTTATGACCATTAAAACCATTACAGATTCTATGAGTGTTTTAATTGTTTGTTTGATTTTTCAGCAGGGAACAGAATAATAAAAGATAGAATGAAACTGGGTTACAATAAAGGAAATTGTATTTGCTTTAACACAATGTTAACAAGACAAAAATAATAAAAACATATAGCAGTCTGCTAATCATTGTGGGGGTGTCAGCATTTGTAAAATAATATGGAATTGTGTTTTTCAGTGTGTTGAACCCTATGTCCCTTTGTTATAAGTTCTCATGAAAGAGGTATGAACAGAAAAAGTTAATTAGTCTTCATCAAGGATTTTTTGGGGAAATTCGTCAGGGTCTCACTAATGTGTTTTTTATTATACTGTAAGTCATAATACAGTTGCTTTTACCAAAATTGTAATAGCTGTATATTTATTCATCTATATTGTGAAGCTTTAGTGTAAAAAGCATAACTTGGGCCTAAGTGGTTTTTGTGTCATTCCATTGAATTAAAATAGCAACAGAGCTCTCTAGTGTACACAATGTGCCAACTCAAGTGTGGCATTTTACAAAGAGGGTGTGTTCAATGCAACATTATCTCTATGTTACATTTTTTTTTTTACCTTTCTGGTATGTCTCAACAAAATTGAACTGGCAAAGATTTGAAAAGCCATCAATATGACAGTGAGGATTATGGCAATCCAGTTATACTACTGTGATGTTCACTATACAGTAAAAAATATGTGGACACCTGACCAATCACCCATATGTGCTTGTTGAACGTCCCACTATACAGTAGATTTAGTCACCCTTTGCTGTTATAACCTCCACTCTTCTCTGAAGACTTTCCACTAGATTTTAGTGGTTGAGGCCTGGCATGTAGTCAGCATCCTAAAGTCATCCTAAAGTTGTTCAGTGGGATTGAGGTCTGTGCAGGCCACTCAAGTTCTTCCATACCAACCTTGGCAAACCATGTCTACATGGACTTCACTTTGTGCACATGAGTATTGTCGTGCTGGAACAGGTTTTGGACCCTTAGTTCCAGTAAAAATGCTTCAGCATACAAAAACAATCTAGACAATTCTGTGCTTCTAAAATTGTGGCAACAGTTTGGAGTAGGCACACATACTGTATGGCTGCCACGGTCAGGTGTCCACATACTTTTGGCCATATCGTGTGTTTTTACAAAACAAATGTCTTATACAAGTTCATTTAGTCATTAATAAACTTATGTAATTACACAATGATTATAAATAATAATAATAATAATAATAATAATAAAAGCAAATAATATGAATGTTAATTATAATACATCATAGATTATTAATATATTATTATTATTATTATTATTATATTCTAGTTTCCTCCCACTTGCCAAACATGCCATTAGGTGAACTGGTTACTCTAAATAGTGTGTGTGTGTGTGTGTGTGTGTGTGTGTGTGTGTGTGTGTGTGTGTGTGTGTGTGTGTGTGTGTGGATAAGCTCTGGAGCCACCACCACCTTTGCCAAGATAAATGTTATTATATGATTAATGTTAACTGCGAATGGTATCACATTTTTTATTCCACGTTATAAACTGTTGAACCGGTAACTGCCAATTTTCTCCACTAGATGGAATCATACGCCTAGTTTAAGAATTTGAGAATTTGAGATTTCTTTTTCTTTCTTTCTTTCTTTCTTTTTTAAATGATTGACTATTCATGTTTTTTTTCCCCCAGCTGATATATTGAAACCACCATCAGCTCTACTGTTTCAATTTTATATGTGTGTATCCAACAATCCAGCTGTCTCTCTCTGTTCCACCAGAAACAATTACAGCACAGTCACCACACAATCACTGCAGAATTCTTTACATGCTTCACATTGTTATTGTATCCCACATTGTAAAATCGTTATCAGGTCCTTTTGTAAGAATGTCAGTGTAATCTAATGCAATAATTTTTTTTAGACGAGAGTCAAGAGTGTTAGCATTCTAAAAACCTCAGGGCCTGGAAAATTTACACACTTGTGAATTACTGGAAAAGCGCACAGTAATTCACAAATGGAAACCCACACAGGGAACATTGCTTTTTAAACAAGGAATGGAAACAAATTAAATGAGCACTGCAATGGCTATATCATTAATCACATGGAAGCATTGGAATCAATGGTAATCTCTCTTACACAAATGGAGGTTTGTATTTTTTGATAATCATTTGTGTGAAAATAAAAAGGACTCGTCACACATTAATAGAAACCTGTACACCTGCACATTAATGTAATCATCTAATCAACCAATCATTTAGCCGCAGCACATTTCCTAAAATCATGCAGATTCAGCTCAAGAACTTCAGTTAATATTGACATCAAACTCCAGAAAGGAGAAAAAGTCTGATCTCAGTGATTTTTACCATGGCATGGTTGTTTGTGCCTATTGGGCTGGATCAAGTATTTCAGAAACAGAAACAGTCTCTAGAGCAGGGGTGCACACTCGTTTTTGACTTGCGAGCTACTTTTAACATGACCAGTCAAAGAGATCTACCTACACCAAAAAATCAAAACATATATATATATATATATATATATATATATATATATATATATATATATATATATATATATATACTGAGTATACATCAAATATATATATGTACACACACAATATATGTTCATGTACCTTGCATAACTGCGTGAACCCTTATGGCACACTACAATTCAGTACATCTTTGGTCAGTATCTTACTCTGATGACTTGCACTGAACAGAATCAGCCAGGGTTGCATAGTCCGGACAGTAGCTGCTGGTAACTAGCCTCAAGCAGGCCTCCAAATGATGATCAGTCATTGTGGACTGGTATTTGGACTTAATAATTTTCATGTGGGAAAAGGCTGACTCGCATAACTAAATAGCGCCAAATAAAGCATTCAAGGAGGTTGCACATTTCCTCATTTTTAGGTACTTTTCCCCTGTGAGTAAGTTCCGAAACTTTCAGTGAGCCTTGGACTTCAGCTGAATGTTTAAAAATCTCATCCTCAGATAGCCATTACTACCTGCTTCCCAAGCAACCCGACTTCGGGAAGCCCGCATTGCCGTTGCCGGCCTCACACCGTCCACTGGCTGAGCCTCCATCAGAAGGACTCAGGCCCCCGGCGTCAGGCGATGCAGACTTCTGTACACCACACTTCCCCGCGCCCGCGAGGGGACGGGGGATTTGGCGCTGGGCTCTTCCCTATTTGCTCGCCACTACTGAGGGAATCCTGATTAGCTTCATCCTCAAATTGCCTTCCCTGCACTTGGCAATGAATCCATTTGCGCTGCGAACCATTGCGGGCGCACCGTCCGTGGTGACTGATATCAATGTGCACACTGGGAGCTGGGTTTTGTCTTTAAAAGACTGAAAAATGTTAACTCAGTGATTTCACTCACTATTCTTTAGGGTTGGTGTGGTTGATCGCACACGCGTGGTGAGAGAAAAGACGAGATCTCAGACTGGATGTGCTGTGCATCAACGCTAACATCTATATTTCTTTTTTTGAATGGCAATCTCCCTGCATTTCCTTTGTGATCGATCGGTCGATCACGTTCAACGTATTGTGCACCTCTGCTCTAGAGTATGCATAGAATGGTGTGAAAAAAAAATCAGATTCTGCGGGCAGAAACGTTTTGTTGCTGAAAGAGGTCAGAGGAGTATGGCTGTACTGGTTCAAACTAACAGGAATTCTATGGTGGCTCAAATAATCAGTCTTTACAACCATGGTGAGCAGAAAAGCCTCTCTGAACACACAGTCAGAAATGGGCACCAACGTCATGATACTATAGACCCAACCTGCATAGCATCAACAGTTCAGGCTGGTGGTGCTGGTGTAATGGTGTGGGGAAAGATTTTCTGGCACACATTTGGCCCCTTAATACCAATTGAGCATGCTTTTAATGTCACAGCCTATCTGAGTATTGTTGCTGACCTGGAGCATCACTTTATGGCCACAATTTACCGATTATATAATGACTTCTTTAATATAAAGTGCCATATCACAAAGCACAACTCTTCTCAAATTTGTTCCATGGACATGAGTTCAGTGTACTTCAGTGGCCTCCCCAGTCATCAGAACTGAATCCAATAAATCACCTTTGGGATGTGGTAGAACTGGGGAATTACAGCATGAATGCGGGGCAGCTGTGGCTCAGTTCGTAGAGCGTGTTGTCCACTAATTGTAGGGTTGGTGGTTCGATTCCCGGCCCACATGACTCTGCATGCCGAAGTGTCCTTGGGCAAGACACTGAACCCCAAGTTAGCGCCTTGCATGTGTGTGTGTGTGTGTGTGTGTGTGTTTGTGAGAGAGAGAATGGGTGAATCAGATACAGTGTAAAGTGCTTTGGATAAAAGCGCTATATAAGTGTGCCATTTTCGATTTATGAATGTGCAGCTGAAATCTGCAGCAATTATGTGACAAAGGAATCTCAAAGGAATGTTTTCAGCAACGTGTTATCCATGCCATGAAGAACTGAATCTCTTCTGAGAACAAACAGGGGTCCTACCCATGGAAGTGGCTAGTGCATCTACATAGCTGTATATAGTCTAAGGCTGAGTGGAGACCAGTATGAAAATGTGAGGCAGGAGAACCTGGGTGGTAGATTTTCTTCAGGTTGGGGATCGTGTTATTTCAAACTTCTCAGGATTTGGAAGTGAGTTTCTTCTTTTATTAGGAATTGCACGTCCAGGTCAAATTGTTCCCATGAAAAATGTCCAGTCATGTGAAATTGCTAGGATATTATTTTACCAGTGGAAAAACCTCAAAATGCTTTTGCTAAAAATTTTACCAAGATATTTAGGTTGTCTCTTAAGATTGCCATTGTGCTCACAAATTCAAGACTGCAAGTTTTCAAAGATGAATAGAAAAGAATTTCTCATTTATCATGAGTTTACACTGGCATCAGAGTAGGTGTTGGTTTAGTAAGCCGTGAACAATTAGCAAGGAAAGAAGAAGGAAAAGCATAAAATTAATACAATTATTTTGTATTGAATAACCATCAGTTATATAGCCATGATTAGCAAAGACAGGGAGGGAAAAGGTAAATCATCATTTAGTAAAAGAGATGAGAATAAAACACTCTATGAAAACACTCACAGTATTAGCAGTGTTAATAGTGTGAGTGGTTTTTTTTAAGCAGTTTTTTAAAGCCATTTTAAGCAGTGCATGCCAAAAACTACTCAGATAAGTGAAAGGACAGCCATGTATCACAACAAATCATGGATTAAAAATGTTTAATTTTATAAAATAAACTACAATATACAATACAAAATTTTTGTTTCTACCAGTCAGCTGTATTTTACTGTTGCCTTTTTGGAACACAATTTTTTGATGCTAAAAGTATTTGGTTTGCGATTTCCCAAATATAGAGTGCTGACACATTTGTTCAGTTATTGAGTGCTCCACAACAAACAGAAGAAGCCAAAACCTTGATTCACCATTGATTACATGTCATTAAAATCCCTCGTGTCTCATTGTATTTCTCTAAGTACTGAGTGTTACCACCGTGTTAAGCCTTTGTTCCGCATGTGTTGTTTCATGGTTTTGCTCTGTTTATAGCATAGCGTTCTTTGATTCTAGTCATGCCTCGTTTATGCCCCTTTGCCGAACGCCTGACTGTTTGCCTGTTTGACCACGCCTATGTTTCACGAATTTGGATTTGTCTGCCTTTCTTTAATAAAGCTCTTATCTGCATTTGCATCTGTCCCAATGTGCATTGCGTGACACTCATGCATCAAACATGAGTACAGCTAAAAGGTCTCATTTACCAACAAACATCGCTGTGCAAATCAATTTCATGCAATTATGATTTCACCAATTCAAGTAGAAAAAGGCAAACAAAAAAGCACAAAAAACACTGCAAATTGTATTGCAAATTTTGGAGAGAAAAAAAGCTGCACCAAAATAAAGCATTTTTTTGTTGAAACAATAACAAAAAAATCCTGTATGGACTAATCAAACTATGAGCAGTACAACAAATTCAGAGCTCAGCATTTTGCTTAGAAAGGGGAAAAAGTAAAATACTTTTTAAAAAATTAAAAAGGCAACATAAAGCCAGAACATCTTGGCATGTATTCTGCAACTGTCTTGAACTGTACTATAGGGGTGAACACCATTCTTCCAAAAGATATGCCCTCAGATATACAGTGCCTTGCGAAAGTATTCGGCCCCCTTGAACTGTTCGACCTTTTGCCACATTTCAGGGTTCAAACATAAATATATAAAACTGTAATTTTTTGTGAAGAATCAACAACAGGTGGGACACAATCATGAAGTGGAACAAAATTTATTGGATATTTCAAACTT
>JAFFST010044721.1:39402-64572 GCA_022414735.1 Noturus placidus | reverse complement strand
TGAATAATTTTGCACGCCCAATTTTTCAGTTTTTTATTTGTTGAAAAAGTTTGAAATATCCAATAAATTTCGTTCCACTTCATGATTGTGTCCCACCTGTTGTTGATTCTTCACAAAAAATTACAGTTTTATATCTTTATGTTTGAGGCCTGAAACGTGGCAAAAGGTCGAACAGTTCAAGGGGGCCGAATACTTTCGCAAGGCACTGTACTTGTCATTGTGACTTGTTTCTGTTTTCCTCTCTCATTGTTCATAAAGCCAAAATGTGACAGCCATTTGACCTAAGTGCAGCTGTTTAACTAGCTAGAAACTGAACCAAAGGCTTTCTTTTGAGCACTACATAGTCTGTAGAAGCCAGTAGTCATACTAAATATAGTACATTTATGAAGTAAGTCACTTGAAATCCAGTTTTATTTTAGTTAGTTAATTTAGCTGCTGTAATATTAATCATGCACAAATATAACATTGCACCCCACGCCCTATTTAAAGAAACACCCCCACCTTTAAATTTTGTACATTTGATAGGAATAGAGAAGTATAAGCAACAACATTTTGTCAGAAAGAAAAGTTACTTGGAGAGAAGCATGTGGTGCAAATACTCATGCTGGCAGAGTTGTGCTTTCCCACAAGCCCGTGTCAGATGAGTAAAGAGAGATGACAGGGTCATGGAGCGGTCACAGTACAAGACTGGGGTACTGTAGTTTTGACCTAAATAATCTGATAAAACTAAAGGTTATTACACATACAATCTGAACATGCAGTCATATGAAAAAATAAGTACACCCCATGGAAATGGCTTTTTTTTCCATATTTGCACAAGCAAACATTTCATCATCTTTGAAACATCTTTTTCTATTAATAAAGTTATACTTGAACTAAACCACAAAGAAAATTAGCTTTTTCAATCATTTATTCAACACAAGTATAAATAGATGTGATATTCTATTGTGGAAAGTATGTACACCATTGGCCTCAGAAGCTAGTATTGCCCCCTTTAACGTCTTGTAGGCATTTTGAATAATTGTCCACCAGGCTTGCTGGACTTTTTGACCATTCTTCCATGCAATAGGTTTTCTTGCATGTTCTGCCCATTTCAAATCTCCCCACAACATCTCAATGGAATTCAAAACAGAGCTTTGACTAGGCCATTCTATAACCCTCTAAATCTTCTTTTTTGAGCCATTCGTTGGTGTATTTTCTAATGTGCTTAGGCTCATTATCCTGTTGAAAGGTCCACTTTCGGTTCAACTTTCCTACAAATGGCCTCACATTATCTTCAGCACTCTTTGATATGATGCAGAATTCATAGTTGAATCAATGAATGCATGCTGTCCAGTCCCTGAGGCAGCAAAGCAACCCCAAACCATAACATTTCCACCACAGTGCATCACAGTTGGTATGAGGTTCTTCTCCTGAAAAGGTGTCTTTGGTCACCGCCAAACATGTCTGCTGTTACTGTGGCCAAACCACTCTATCTTTGATTCGTCTGTTCAGAGTACATTATTCCAAAAAGACTGTTCTTTACCAATATGCTCATTGGCAAACTTTAGTCTTGCTAAGGCTTTTTCCTGGCACGCCTCCCATACAGGTCAAATTTATTCAAGCTATTTCTAATTGTAGACGCAGGCACTTTGAGACCAACAGTTACAAGACTCACTAGCAGATCCTGTGACGAAAAATGATGATGAAATTTTGAGCTTCTTGGAGACTTCTTTTTGCATCAAACAGTCTGCTATTGGACTGAATTTGCTGGGATGGCCAGTCCTGGACAAATTGGCAGTTGCTTGAAATCTACACCATTTGTAGATTATTTTACTTATAGTGGAATGATGTATATGAAATAATATGGAGATCTTTTTAAATCCCTTTGCTAGACTCACAGGTATCATTAAACTTTTTTTTCTGAAGGCCTTACAAAGCTCTTTAGATCCTGGCATGATGACATCACACACCTCAGTAACATAGGGAACACCAGACACTAGATTTGAGAGGTGTATAAATTTGACAGGTTACACCTAGACTCCCTAAACAGGTTCTAATCACTGGCACCCAATCTTGAACACCTGATTCTAATTTTATGGATTTGAAGGTGTGGTAAATGTAGCGGTGTAATTACTTTTTCCATGTAACTGGTCTGTTTTTTGTTAATCTCAATAGTTTAAATTACTACAACATGTAAATTTTATGTGTAATTTGTTAGTGTATCAACTTTATTAATGGGAACTGTTTCAAAGAGGATCAAATGTTTGATTGAAGCCACATGACTGTAGGTATGAATACAGAAAAAAAATTATACTAGATGGCTAGTATTAGCTACTTAACATTGTGGGGTGATCAAAGCATGTTTGAAGTCCAATATTTTATCACACTCTTTCAAAATTAGGCTGCATTAAAATATAAAGATTAATATGCGATGGCTATGAAGCAGATTCAGTGTCACAAGTTTGATAAGACACTATGCAGGAAAAGCACTTGATCATTAAGGTGTCTAAATTAATTTATCAACAATGCATTTTGCTGTCTAACCTACTTAATCTAAGTCAAGTTTGTGATTATTGCCAGCCAGATTTCTCACTATGTTGCTTGTGTTGGCTGTTTTGCAGTGGAAGGACTTATAGAGATTTTTGCATGCTGTTTTTATTTTGTTTCTTTTTCATTTGCTGACTGTTTTAACTTGTTTGCAAGATAAGAAAAAAAATACTGACAAATCTCACTCTTTGAACCTATCTTTTCTACAAGTTGACTGAATTCTATGCACCTGATATACCTATAGCGATATACTGCATCAATTTATTCTATTTAAATATAGCATCAAAGGTTGTACACTTTATAGAATTGATCCAGGGCAGAGCAGTAGTACAACAAGTAGCGTTTCCTCCTCACAGCTCCAGGGCCCTAGGTTTGGAGCTCGAATAAGTATCTGTGTATAGTTTCACTTGTTCTCCCTGTGTCTGTGTTGGTTTCCTTCCACATCCCAAAAGCATGCCAATGGAAAAAAAACCCCCCAAAAATAACAAAGCATGAATGTGTGTGCATTGTGCCCATGGACTGGCATCCCATGCAGTGATTATTTCTGCCTCGTACCCAACATAGGCTCTGGATCCACTTCAACCCCGATCGGGTTAGTGTAAGTGATTGAGACTCGCTCGGTTTACCTCGTTATAGAATTGCAAATGTATTTATTTTACTACTACTTGTGCAACTATAGTTTGTACTAAGATTAAATCATTATTTTAATAATATAACTCTGAAACATGTGATGTGTTACAACATTTCCAGGCATGTAACCAGACATACCTCCTTCACCTGAAGGCTGGTTGAGACACAGTACCATGGATAAGCAAGACATGCTGTTAGGCTTAAGAGAGGCACCAAAATAACTAAATACTCTATGCTGATTTAAACAGTATTATTTATAAATATTATATACGTCAAGTTTATCTGCATAGTGCTCGATAATAGCTTTTAGTAAAACTCACCACCAACCCCAACTGCATCAAATTGGAGAACAGATCAAAGAGCAAAGAGAATCAATGCATAACAGTTTGGAAAATCTATTTTTAACCAAATAATCAATAATCTTTTGAATTGTTATTCTCATGTTGTTCTCCATATCAGTTCACCAATAACAATCAGTGTCCAGCAGAGGGCACTAAAACAGAGGGTCAAAGAAAAGCTCTTTTTACCTGCTGGGGTTCACCTGTGCATTTAGACCTCACCTGCACTGGATGATTGTTATGAGCTAGCTAAACGGCTCAGACCAGAAAGACAGCCTGATAGCTATCATTCTTTACTTTAAAAATTGCATAAAATACATAGGCACAGCCATTTTTGTTTTCCTTACATCAAAACCAAACATTTATGTATAAAAGCACCAATAATCCACTACTAACCCAATTAAGACCATAATGTGATTAAGAAACTACCATGCAACATCAATTTTTAATTACCTTAACCTGATTAAGGTCATACTCGAAGTAAAAACAAATTGAATTAAGACATGTGGAGTACTCCTCTTTTAGTCACATCATTGAGGTGTATTACAGACATGTAAACACCTTAATCACATTATTGACGTCATATGAGAGTTTTCACCGCATTTTGTGACAGGACACAATCACACATGGCAGTGCTTTTACGGCGAACAAGAGAGTACGGCTGCGTCCCAAACCACATACTTTACTACTACAGGCCTGTAGTGGGGAAAAATACATGTATCTCGGCTACTGTATAGACTAGTATATAAGTACTATATAAGGACACGGGACGCAGCCCACGGCTTCAAGCAGTTGTCTGTTTGCACGTACAGCATGACAAATAATTAACTGCACTTAAAGCGTTCATAAAAAAATTAAATAAAAACACCCAAAACTGTATACTGTACCATAACGAAGACGAACTGTATGTTGATACGTGAAATTCTGCAGGGACGGCGGACGACGTGGCGCGGTGATGTAATGACTTGTGCTGTTAATCTAATTATGTTCTATAACATGTAAAACGGGTACATGACAGGAATATTCTAAAAGCGACTCATGTAAACACCTTATTCACATTATTTATAGATTACTGCTGTCCATGTAAATGTAGTAAATGTCAGCCATCTGCTTATTTTCTCATGACTTAGGAACTGCAGACAGGATGGTATCATCAATGGGTCAATGCATGAATAAAGGTACATTTACAGTACTTTTGCCTATTAATCTTCATTATTACATCATACTAACTGATAAACACATAAATATGAAATATGAACATTACCTCAAACCTAACAGTTCCCAGGACACTACCCTTGCCACTAGCTTCTTCCAGCTACAGCTCTACACATTATACGCATAAGTCATTGAGCTGGGGGTCTGTATATACCATTACAGTGTATTGGGGAACTTTGACTGGTGCACTTTCTCACCTTCAGATAATTTAGAGCATTTCAAGTCTCTTTGCTATGACATTTACATTGACGATCACTGTCAATTAAAACAGCACATTCCATGTTCTTCTTTTCTTCACCATCTTGTGGCTGAATGTAAGAAATGCTTCTACTGTACCGTCTTGGCAATAGTGCTGTGTTTGTCCATTGTACTCTGTCTCTATTATATGATGAGATGAGATGTTGGATGAGAGTTGAAAACTGTAAAAGCTATGGTGAAAGAGTAAAGAAGATGATGAAAGGATAAGAAAGAAGGGCGTTGGTGTCATATGGCTCCCAGATTGCATCCATTGCCCCATCTGTGAACTGAGCAAGGCTCATCAAAAAAGATAGAGTAAAAAGAAGAGGAGGGATCTAGGAGGAAATTGTCCTTGAGATGCACTGAATAAAGACCTGACTCGCTGGATTACTCATCGGCCAGGGCAACAAACAAAGCTGAAGGCAGTGGGTGGGGGTGCACCAAATATGAAAATGTTGAAACTAGATATTATGAGTTGTAGTTGTAGAAATGGGTTCTCTGAATCAAAGATGGAATAATGTGGTGACAGAATTGAGCAGTGAAAAGTGAGAGTAAAGACAAGGGAGAGTATGGTGCTGTTGCTGAAAAGGGGCAGTTGTGCTCTGAAAAGGTCTCCATGCCTCGTTGGGATGAATGTTTGCGAGGTTAATGATGTTTCCTGTGGTTTGCACATCTGCTTTCCTCCTTCACATGTGCTTTTAAATGTAGCTATATGGCAGTGCAGAAAAGCGAAAGCAATGACTATTTGGGCTGGTTCTCACACAGACTTACAGGACATCCTTGAATCCCCCCCCCCCTTTTTTTTTTAAAGCTGTGCACATGCCCAGTTAACTTTGGCATACACTGTACCTCACACTTTTAAAAAGCTTAAGCAAACAACCTGTTTCACATGCTTCCAAATATGCTCCTTAAGCCTTTATATGATTTTATATTATCAAAACCTATGGCTATAGCTAAAATGCAGTATATGTTAAAATTAAAAGTGATACTTCATTGGGAGTCTGTTCGAAAGACCACATGAACCATAGTTCAGCTAGAAAAGATTCCTTTACTTACAGCACTTTTTCTTAGCATAAAGCAAGGGTTCTCATACGTTTTGGAGCCAACTTTAAAATAAATCCCCTCAGTACAGATTTATTTTATGACCATAATATTAGGCTCATTATTTAAATTTTAACAGTAAAATTCTGGGTATTTATTGGTGCCATAGAGATTGTTTAATCCTAAATTTTCCACTGACAGGATGCATTAGGTCCAAGTTGACTTTGAGACTGAACAGTTGTGATTTTCTTTAACTTTTTTTTTTTTTAATCAATGACCCCAGCTATGTTTCATGGAAATCACTTGGATAAAGAAATTCACTGTTAATTCTCATCACATTGTTTTTGTTATTTAATATACATCCAGTACAAATATCTGCTTAAAATGTACACACATTGATTCTGACTTGAATATGAATAAAATAGTATGCATTCAATAGCATAATCAGAGCTGTATAGAAAAAGAAAATTTAAAAGTGAATAGTATTCAGACATTCAGACATATATACCATATATATGCATAAGATACATCAAAATAAATCAAGTTGTAGATATCAATGCTGCAAAAACTGTTCTTATGCACACTGCACCTAGTGACACTTGAATGGAAAAAGCTACATAGCAATTGATTTTGTAATTCAGTGGGAGCCTAATAACCTTGGGTAA
Organism: Noturus placidus; assembly: GCA_022414735.1. Taxonomy (NCBI): domain Eukaryota; kingdom Metazoa; phylum Chordata; class Actinopteri; order Siluriformes; family Ictaluridae; genus Noturus; species Noturus placidus. The sequence goes on along the minus strand of JAFFST010044721.1, from coordinate 57,917 downwards.
TTGAAGAAATTTCCCAAAAGGAATGGGCAAAAATTCATTCACACGCAAAGCTGCAAAAACATAATTACTTCTTTTCATAGATGTGTCAAAGCTGTAACTGTCAACAGCAGCTTTGCAACAAAGTACTAATGTTGGTCATTTATGGTGTATGCCTATTTATTTTTTGCACACATGCATAAGACAAAAAAATAATGTGTGTAAATTTGAAGTGGATATATACACTGGAAGTATATTGAATAAAAAAAAAGTAAAGTGTCTAAATAATTATTTTCCTTCACTAATAATAACTGATGGTTTGGTAGCCAAACACATTTTCAAAGTCTCTGTGTTTAGGAGTTTTTGTCACACATAAATTACATTGTTACCATGTAACAGGGACTAGCTGCATAATGGCTTTGGTCTGTGTTCAGGGGTTCAATTAAGCAAAATCTGACCTTTTTCATAGTTATCATACTTTACAGGCTTACAGCGTTGTCCATCCATCACACAGACCATGCAATGACTTTGAAGGCACTGATTACAGGGATGCTGGTTTGTACATGCACCCTGACACTCACTAGGAAAACAAGTGCGTCAGTCTTTCATATGTGGAAAAAGCATTTGACTCGCTTTTATCGCGTGGCATTTTGGCTCAGTGACTGCTTTTACCAGTCATCTTCTCATCTTCAGACTTCTCATAATCTTCTTTCAACACTGCAGGCTCCTCCTTGGAACTGACAGGTACAAAACATGAAAGACATTTCAAAGAAGTCTGACTTCTTATTCATGTTTTCCTAAGTGTGTACATTCCTTAAGGATTTAAGTCCCTGACGTACATCTGTGTTAGTGGATATTTATTGTTTTATTTAAAAGGGGGGATAATTTTTTTCATGGGTTCCTGTAGTTTTAATCGCAGAATTTAAAATTTATCACATTTATTTATCACATTTATAGAATTTATCACATCGATAATGGTTTTACTACACTCTGGTATTGGACCCTGGTATTACTGTTTTGATGTATAGGGGTGGATAAAGGGATATGTGCAATGTAAAGTATATACATGTTTGTATTATGTATGGAAATGTTGTCTATATATGTTATTGGTGTTCACCGCAGCCAAATGCAGCATTGTTGCCCAAGACAAATTTCCCTCACGGGACAATAAAGTTTAACTAACTAACTAACTAACTAAAATTGACAAGCATAAACAAGAGACTATAGGAAAACATTAAATACACACAGGATTATACTTAAGAGAATATGTATATCTGGACTCTATGAAGTCATAGGGTACATATTTTGTCCTTTTGATAAGCATTTGAAAACAATTACATGTATAGGTGCATGGATGTATAAAACATCTATGTAAGAGATTTTGTTTTAAGGACATCCCTAAAATGGTTAGGGATTTCAGCCACAATCTTTATAGAATCCCTTTAATTCTCCCCTTCTAATCAAGAATATTTTATCAAATATATTTTGTTCTCAGAACATCATAAATATCTAATGTTTTACAGTTACAGTTTATCCTAAATATGTGACCTTGCATTCGGAAATAAACATAAAATGGACACTCATATGTCTGGATGTGTGCAAGCTCCCAAATACATATTATCATTTGCTCCATACCTGAAGTATAAAGAAATATACATGTTTTATCTAAGTACATGGCCAATGACAAAACTATTGTGTAAGACTAAAAGTGGAAAACAGAACCTTTGATAAACCTCTGATAAACCATCATAAAATTTTTCCATTGTCCTATACAATTAATAGTAGAAATAAGACAAAGATCTTTATGAGAGCAAAGGACAGGACATAAACATGGATAAAAATAAACCATAATAGATTTATTATACAAGACAGGGAGACGGTCCTTGCTCTTTTGACTGACACTACGTACCATGAAAATGGTAATTGGCATAAAGACATCCCAGGTTTATGAACGGTTGCATGTACTAGTCATACATTGACAAGAAGCCCAAACTAAAACCAAAATTCAATATGAGTTTAATGGTAGTAATTATTACAGGCAAATCGTTTCTTGATGAGCCTGCATCAAACATGTGTGAGCATGTGAGACCATAACGTGTATTAATGAGGCATTTAGCCTGATTCACGAAAGTGAAAACGAGCTGTAAGTAGCCTGTGTCCTGCCAGCAAGCTTGTTATTTTTCTTAAAGAGTAATTACTTTGGGGAAAGGGTGGGAATTATGCACAGCAAGATTGCCAGACTTCTGCCTTACTACCAGCCAAGGCCATTTTACATTTGAAACTGGAGGTGGGCATTGCCACCTATCGTGGCATTGGGTATAAATAGGCTCCTTTGTACACAGGGTATGTGTACAAAAATTTGTGTGAAAGAAAGAGCAAGAGAGAGCTTTGAGTTTAAGCACCATGGATACTGAGTATATCACCAATGACAATCCGGTATATTAAAATTAAGCACCGTATAAATGGTAAGCTGACCAGATATTCCATTGTCTAATACAAAACAGCAAGGGTTTTGCAAATGATGAAGGGAAAACAAATAAAATAAGGAATACGACATAACAAGGAATGTTGTTATAGGAAAAAAAAATCAACAACAGGGTAGTGTGATGCAGCTGAGAGAGTTACTTTTACCAACCTGACATTGATTATGTTCTTAGTAACAGCACATTAGGACGTGTTTTATTTGTTTAATTTGGCAGCAACTACAGTTTTTATTAATTAAACACAACACACTGTTCTTTTGAAGATGGAACATCTGTGAAACAAATTAGTTCCTGTTATCGCTTATGTATTAGCAGCTATAAACAATCATTCCCTCACCAACCTCTCTTTTTCTTTTCTCTTAAAGTTAATAAAAGAAAAATATCACAGCTTGTCCTATTACAGAGAAACCCTAAAGTTTTATTAAAATTTATTTTGGCAGAAAACTGTTGAATGTTAAACCAATGTTAAATAAATGGCTCTTTACAAAAAATCTTCACAGTATCAATGATGATGTGATTTTCTCTGTTAAATAACAAGAAAATATCTGGTTTTCTGTTAATTAGGCTTAGGTTAAATGGAGCATGGTTCTGTCAGAATATATTGGCTACATTTGGTCCAAAAACCCTTTCAGAAGGTTTATTCAACTTGCTACATGTTTTACTACCTCTTTGTTTTAATTTTTAATATACTAGGAAACAGTGGGTATTATATTGACACCCCAATAGTCCATATCACCCTCCGCTCTTCACAACAGGTCAGAGAAGAGATTTCAGATGTAAGTCTAAGCCAGACTTTAACCAACACCTCTTGGCTTTAAATGTGCTATATAAATAAATGTCATGTGACCTGAGTAATGAAACTAACCAGAAAACAGTGAGAAAGTGAGAACAATTTTTCCAAGGGCGTCAATGTGTGAATGTGTCCATGTCTTCAATGAAAAACATTCACAGTCACAAATGTGGGACAAACAAATAATTTTTGAGAATAAGTCAGAGTACAAAAAAGAATAAGCTGAAATACTGTATGGGATTGTCCTAGGAAATTTGATAAGTGTTTACTCTAATTAATGGATGCAATCTCAACTGCCCATATGTTGCTGTAGTATGCAAGTAAGCATTCAGAGGTGCATGCAGCAAATGTGCTTTAACTATAATCATTTACAGCAAGTAGCATAAGCATGTCGTTACGCGTTGTGTGTTGCCAAATGAGTAACTGCTAAAGTATATTGAGCATATTCAATGCTCTCCAGCATTCAGTGTCAGTTAGTTTTTCACTTCCTCAGTGACATTCTTTTTTCCTGTTCTTTGGCCTATTTTATCTCTGCTTTGCACCTTTTTAAATATATATATATATATAAACAGCCCCATCCGCTGTGGCCCCTGTCGTCGTTGCAGTTGGGACCAGAACTTGGCTTGCAAGGCCACTAGGTCTGCGCCTACAATCAGACCTACATTCACACACCCATCCATACACTACGGACACTTTAGACTCGCCAATCAGCCTACCATGCATGTCTTTGGACTGGGGGAGGAAACCGGAGTACCCGGCGGAAACCCCCGACGCACGGGGAGAGCATGCAAACTCTGCACACACATTGCCCTGGCGGGACTCGAAGCCCGGACCCTGGAGGTGTGAGGCGAATGTGCTAACCACTAAGCCACCGTGCGCCTATTTATTTATTTATTTTATCTTCTTTAGCGCCATAGTCTTCCCATGAAGGTACTCATTTCAGTGGAAGACAGGGTTAGGGACTAACACTCTGACTGCTGAAGAATGGAAAATCTCTACCTCTCTCCATAGTGATGCTGAGTGAGCATGTAGGCTATACATATTTGGGATGAAACCAGAGAGGGCATAATAATTTTCCATCCTCCAAGAAAGCAGTGGAAATTTGACAGTTCATGTATAAAAATAAAAATCAAAGAAATGCAAGAAAAACCTCTGTTACGGGGGCTGGTATGAAACAGTGCCTAAAATGTATGTTTGGACTAGTTGAAAATTTTAATGTTGCTTTTGCTGTTGTTGCTCCTTGTGTAAACAAATGAATTTGCCTTTCAGCCAAATGATTTACAACAGCTTCCAAGTTATTTGGATTAAAGTATTCTGTCCCATATAGAAATATTCTTGTATTACACATTCCTTACATTTTTATCTTAGCAAAAAGGGTAGCACCTCATTTGAAGAGTATCACCTTCATGATATATTTATAACCACTGAATAAACGTGAATAAAACACTGCGGGATGATTTATGAAAGGTTTATAAAATGTGAGGTGACCTTAGATGTTTTATACATCCCTGTTTCTTTCTCAATTGTCATTATAAAGAGGACATAAAAATCATTATTTCACCCGGAATATGGCCTTCTTAAAATCTTTTTGGATTTATAGAAGCTATACATTTCATGGGAATTGTGCTGTTTAATATATTTAAGGCAAATTGACCACCATATGCTTTTAAAAGGGTAAGATGTCAGATGGATGCTTCATAAAAATGTCTCAAAGATTCATAAATATTCTGCTACAATAATAACATGTGTTAACACAACTTTGAAGTCTACCATAATTTTGTTTGTATTATAATGGCATCTTTTCTCTTTCATTTACAGTAAATACTATCATATGGTTGGTCAATTTATGAGTAAGCATTTTTAAATCCTCTTCACGGTTTTCTAAAAGATTTACGCAGCGAATGTGTGAATTAATGTGTCATTAAGGCCCAGGCACTCTGCCAAAAATTTTTTACCCAAACAGGTTTCTTCCTGATTTATTTTTATACTATACTTCTTTTTTCAGTCCAGTCAAGAAATGCACTATATAAAAGCCAATAAGTACAGTTTGATAGCACTGTAGGTTATGTAAGGTCAGCTATACTGGCAAGGCATTAACTATTTCCATGCTTTGTATGTATTTTCTACCCATGACCTCCCATTGAGCGATTGTAGCTCTGAAGTTGCAACTTTAAATGAATAACCTTGACTTTCAGATTACCTCCTGTCCAATATCTGATCTGTAATAAAATATAGTGAAGCAAACGGAGTAAATTTATAAATTAAATAAAATCATGAATCCCAAATTTAAAAAAAAAAAGCATATTTAATTCATCCCAAATACAGGTAAAATACACTTTCAGTTAAAAGTATCAATATCATTATAAATTATGTCTCAATATACTTTGAGATATTGTGGCTATCGTGGTACACTATATGACCATAAGTATGTGGACACGTGACCATCAACACCCATATGTGCTTCTTCCCCCAAACCTTTGCCACAAAGTTGAAAGCACATAATTGTATAGAATGTCTTTGTATGTTGTGTCAATAAGATTTTCTTTCAGTGCAACTAAAGTGGCCAAACATATTCCACCATTACAATGCCTCTGTTCACAAAGAGAACTCCATGAAGACATGACTGCCAAGGTTGGTGTGGAAGAACTTAAGTGGCCTGGACAGAGCCCTGACCTCAGCCCCACTGACCACCTTTAGGATAAACTGGAATGGCAGGCCTCTTCACCAAACATCACTGCTTGAACAGATTAATACTTGTGTGGCTGAATGAGCGCAATCCTCACAACCACGCTCCAAAATCTAGTGGAAAGCCTTTCCAGAAGAGTAGAGGTTATTATAACTGCAAAGGAGGAATAAAACTTCAATGCAATGTTCAACAAGCACATATGGGTTTGATTGGTCATGTGTCTATATACTTTTTGCTTTCATAGTTTACTGACTGGAAGCAGTTGATTTGACATTAAAATGTTGTACTTAAATTTTTTTTAAATATAAAGTGCTTAATGTTTTACTTTTGTTCTCTTTCTCAGTGTCTTATTTTTTAAAATAAAAAATAATTTTGACCAAACAAATATATTGTGTATTTTGTAAATGTCTTCAAGAATAATATGATATTTTTGTCATATCTCCCAGCCCTATAAACAGCAATACAAACCCCATAGTTAAATCTTTAGAAATGAGAAAAGTACAATAATGCAGAGTAAGCTAATTACCTATGCCTTTTTTCCTAAAAAAAAAAAAAAAAAAAAAGCCCTATTTGTTGAATCTATTTGTTTTACTCTTTTATTTTTTTATTATGCATAGTTTGAAAAGGGCCAAATTTTGGAGAGTTAAAGACCAAAGTAATTTCTGTTATTTTAATACAGTATCAACTTACTAACATCACTACATTTTTGTAGTATCAACACATTTTACACATTTTAAAGTTTAGAATAAACTGAGGTAATTAACATAATGTAACTTTGGTGAAATGCTGGATTCATAATGAACAATCCGTGCATCACATGTATTGGAGGTGGTCTTAAACTTTTGAGAGAAAAGGGTAAAGATTCTTCCTACTCCATATGGCCCTTTATATATGCTATGCTTCTTAAGCACCTGCCTGCTGCCAGGCTCTTCCCCTCCCAATGACCCAGAACTTCCTCTTTCCTGCCCATCTCACTTTTAAAGATTAACTGTGCGCTCACTACCTGTACACCTGCTAGAGGCATTACTTTTACAAGCTGGATGGCTAAGAGATAGCTTATCCCTTTGCAACCACGTGAAAGAGAAGGATTTTGGGTTGGGTTTAAAGGGATGGAGTTGTACCAGCAAGGCCTCATTGCTGAAGGTGACTCACAAATGTGTGATTTATTGAACAAAAAGTTTTGGAGGGTTTTTTTTGTTAGTTCAGAAGTGTAATGCGGCATAGAGCAAGACTCAATAGGTAGGGGGAATTTAAGAAATATATTTAATAACAATGATAAAAAAGATCCTGATGAGAAATGACCAAGTAAAAACTACATAATATCCTATAAAAAGTACTGTTTTGGCAAATGTGTAGACTGATTAATGATTAACAGCATGATTATAACACTAATTGTGCTCTAAATCCACATACAAGGCATATGAGGAGATATGATATAACCATATAACCTCATAAAGGTCTGTGTGTGTTTAGTGCAAACTCCAAAGTACTGTATTGTTGTGTAAAGTAAAAGGTTCCACATAAATAGTGCCAAGACAGTTAAATTTAATTACACTAAAAATGCATGAAGGGTTGCAGTATTGACCAGTAATTCGTGAGTAAACAGAATATTCAGATACAGTTCAGTTTCTTATGAGTATTTCTTTTTTTTCATCCTGACATATTACATTAAGGAGCACCAGAAAAACCTACTACAGTCACTACTTCTATATACATTTATTAGCTATTAATTAAGGTCTAATACTTGACCCCCTTTACTATTATGTGTCTAGGTAGTAACTTGTTTTCTCTCTGTAACAGAACACAGCAGTAAGAATTAGCTATTAATTAAGGTCTAATACTTGACCCCCTTTACTATTATGTGTCTAGGTAGTAACTTGTTTTCTCTCTGTAACAGAACACAGCAGAAGCCCAAAATTATAGTGAAATGGTATGCAATAAGCCAATGGAATCCTTCATAACATCAAATTATATTTAGTTATGCTCACAGTGATAGCCATGCAGCAACATATATTCCTCTATAAGTGAACAGTCCAGTGCATTGTCATTACTACTCTACCCAAGAAATTTGATATTAGAATTGCCACTGAATTTAGTATGTTTGCTCAGAATCATGCCAGTGAAAAACACAGAACTCTACAAGCCACTGCATGCAAAGTATTTTTTTACTTAACAACATAGGGTAACATTTATCTGAAGTAATTGCATTTCATTACAGTGATAAGATTTTTCATGCAGCTTGAACTGAAATCAGATCTAACATTGACCTAGGGTGAGAGCCACTGAATATCACTATCCATTTCAAAGATATGATCAGCAACAAGCCAAGAGGATATTGCTATCCATGTGATATCATGAAGAGGACAATAGAAGCATATGAGAACCCTCATTTAACATGAATGGCCCCCAGGAATCTATGCATTTATGTCTTGATGATGGACAGGCAGGGATATTCAATTTCAAGCGCATACGAAACACTGTACTCTTACTGAGATTCTAAAATCCCCTCTGATTGATGCATAAGAAGGTGCAATTCCCCCCCCCTCCCCCCCAGTGCCCACCAGGTCATAAATGAGTCAATATACCTTAGGATGTAAGAAATAAATGAAAGAGAACAAAAGAAAAATAAAACTTGATGAGTATAACTATAGGTTCATTCAAGGTGAATGAAAGTGTAAAGCTCTGACTCTGTTTCTGATAACTTTGAGATTAATTTCTAATGTACTGTCAGAATTTTACTGTGATACTTCCAAATATTTGTGTTTTATATCACTTTGTCAGTGGTTTAAATCATCCAGTATCAAGTTATTAAAAGCATATTAAAATAATATAGAGTGCTGTGAAAAGCTGTTATCTCTTCTGTTTTTATGTATATATCACGCTAAATTGTTTAAGAAATTAAATAAAATCTAAGATAAAACAAAGGAAATTCGTAAAATACAGTTTTTAATTAATGATGTTATTTATTATGTTATTATGTAATGATGTAGTTACTAATTCCCCAAATCTCTGAAACTGTATTCATAATGAGGTTCAGCTGGACTAGACGCAACCAGGCCTGATTTCTGCAAACCCTGTTCAATCAAATAAACACTTAAATAGAACTTTTTCAACAGCATGTTGGTTAAAAAGTCTTATCCAGTAACACTATGCCAAAATTGAAAGAAATTCCAGATATGATTAGGAAGAAGTAGATTGAAGTACATAACTCTTGGAAGGGCTACAAAGCTGTTTAAAAGGCTCTGAGACCTCAAAAAACCACAATGAGAGTCACATTCAGAAAGACTCTGAATTGTGGATTGATGAGTCAAAAGTGGAACTGTTTGAAAGACAGGTGTCCCGTTATATCTGGTGTAAACCAAACAAAGAATTCCACAAAAAGAACATAATGCCTATGTTCAAGCATGGTGGCAGTGTGAAGGTGTGGGGATGCTTTGCTGCTTCAGGCCCTTTGCAATTTGGAATAATTGAGGGAAACATGAATTCTGCTCTCTACAGAAAATCCTAAAGGAGAATGTCCGGTCTTCACTCTGTAAATTGAAACTCAAGCTCAGCTGGATTATGCAGCAAGACAATGATCCAAAACACAGGAGTAAGTCCTACATAGTCCTAAAAGTAAGTGTAAGACTGACCTCCAGTTATCAGAAGTGTTTGTTTGCAGTTATTGATGATAAAGGTGGCACAAACAATTTTTTTTTAAGTTTAAGGGGGCAATTAGTTTTTCACATAGGTGATAGGTATTGGATAACGTTTTTTGCTTCAATAAAAAATAAAAATAAATAAAAACTATTTTGTGTTTACTCAGGTTGCCTTTGTTTTATATTGTATTGAAGATCAAAAACTATTTAGTATGAGATATGCACAAAAATAGAAGAAATCAAGGTGTGTATGTTATTGGATCCTTCTCTGATCTTTTGCCATTGCCACAGGATATAAAAGACCACAGTTTCACTAGTGGAATGAATTTGGGCAGTTTTTCCTAATAGACACACAAATGCTAATTAGGAACACTTAAGCAAACAAACCAGAAGAGCTAGGCAATGCTCAAAACGAAAAGCAGGGTTAGTCGATTAGCAGATATGCATGAACTAGGCAGAACAAATTGGAGAATGAAATCAAAACGATGCAAAACAGGCAGCAAACAAAAGGCTTAGTAACGTCACAGGCACAATGCTGGAGTGAGACATTGCAAATTATGCGAGTGAGCCCAGGTTGTTTATTTGAGAGTCAGTGATTGCAGACACCTGGCTTAAATCAATAAACCAGTGAACGAGAATGAACATAGATTTTTGGATGAGAATCATGTGACATGGTTGTGGGCTGGGAATCATGGGAATTGGAGTTCTTAGGGTTGGGACTTGCAGATGTGGATGTGGCAATATGACTTATGACTTACGCTATACTGAGAAATACTAAACCAGCTTGATCTATTAGTCATGGGAACATTTACACCTCAGGAAAAATGTTTTCACTTAAGTGATAACAAAAAGATAGTTTATCTTGTTTGTGCATATTTTAACTGTGGCCAGCTTTTTTTTTTTTTTTTAGTTTGCAGCTTGATGGAGCAGTTAAACTAGCAATTGAACCTGTGTAATCATTTGCTAGTTTAACTGGCAAACTGGGAAAGAACTCGCACATGAAGGCAGTTCATGTCTACAGGATTCAGTAAAAAACCCTTTTGTCTGTGGGACACCACTTGTGGTTTAAATGCTAAGGCAATTGGCATGGTGTTTTTCCAAGGCAAATAAGGCCCCTGTAAAAGGCTAAGTACTGTAACACTCCTTGAGCCAAGAAACTCAAGCATGACTGGCATCAGGCACTTATACAGGGTACAGTATGATTTGCTATAGCAAACACCTGTTTAAGATCTCATCAGCTATGCTGTCCTTTCCAGGCATCCTAAAAATCTCACCCACAACTGGTTTTATTTACCTCTTGTCCCAGATCCCTGCTGTCCATAAGGTCAGCCAAAGTAACTGTAAATGGCAATTGATACAGTCCTATATGTTCTTCCCAAGAAGCACATCTGGAGAATGCACTACAGAGAAGGCAGACACTGTCATTTGACCTTCTGAACCACTGTCACACACAAGAACCCTTTTTTGACCCTGAAGCCGTGTGTCATGACCTTTATTAGCATTGGTGTTTTTGATGGGGTTTTTTTTTTGTATTGTTTTTATCCTAGTGCTTTAAATCGTATGTTATCATATGTCACAAACCTATACATTATTCACCATACCTCATATGTGACTCAGATAGCGTTTTCATTCAGCTGTGCAAACAGAACAAAATCATCAAGACATCTAAATTATGCTGTTTGCTTTTAAGGTTCACAAACTTGGCTTTAGATGTCAACGTCTTTATCTATAGCTTGGCCACCCAGCATAGAATACATACAGAGCTGCTATTGAGGTATTCTTGCTTTTTTCTCAGTCCAGGAATCTGAGCAGAGACATTTTGCCCCTACAGTCACGAAAGTCAACTTTCCGACAAATCGGCAGTCCATCTTCCGTTAGTCAACACAGACTGCGAGCAAACAAGTGCCCTCTGTGTTTATCATGGCCACCATACACACGAACGTGGCTGTTTCAGTAGCAGCTTTGACTCTGTGTTTTCATCAATGTATGTTGTTTTGGAGGAAGTACATCAACAGTATGCAAAATGTTATCATTTATGATGTCATATTTAGCAATAGAGAGATATACAGTGAGGTACTGTACTTGATTTTCTGCCAGCTTTGTGGTCATTGAAGATTATATGATGATTGTGCAGATATTGTGAGTTCTACTGGTGAGCTGATTTAGCCAAATATATAAATATGTAAGCAGAAAATTAAAAATTAGGGCCTGTGCTTTCATTTTATCACAGCTTGAAAAGCTATGGAAATTTCACAGGCTTTAGATCACAGCTGACATTTTAATGGTTATTTTCTGGATGTTTCCTATTGCATATCTGCTCCCCTGTGACATTTCTCTTTGTCTAGTTATGTGTTACTGTATTGTACTGTCCCAAATTTAAAATCACAAATATCAGTTACTGTAAACATATTCTTATGTGCACAAGATCATTATCGGTTAACAGACCAACATCAGTTTAAGCATGTACAGATCCATTTCCTTACTAAAATATAATAAACTTTACAATACTGTAAGTGTATAAAGTATAGATCACAGTGTTCTGAAAGAATACTTAAAATGTACAGCCTTAACTTGTGCTATCTGTGTACTACTTTTATACTTTTTCAGACTAAATTGTGATTTGTATACTAGTAAACTTGTGCTACTACTCTAAATATAGTGCGGTAAACCTGCCTAAACTTGAAGTACTGAATACTTGAAATACTACATGCTGTAAATTTTTGTAATGTCTCACAATGCTGCCTGCATGCTATACTATAAGGAAACAGTAGAAATGTTTGAATATTGGTGTAGTATTCAAGTATTATACAAGGACAATAAATAAGTAGAAAAAAACAAGTTGTTTACTCACATAATGAAATTTAATCCCATGGGACAATGGGCAACATTTAATGTTTCCATTTTAGAGATTAAGATTGACTATTTCAGTGATCTTGGTAACAGTGAAAACAAACAGGGCCATCTTTCAGCACCCTAGTATTTTTGAAAGGCAGTAGCGCTGAAAATCTACTGAGCAAACAGCTACTGGGAGAGTGTTTCTGAATATACGAGTCAGAGCATTGGAAGCGAGAGGCAGTGACCTACCTCACATTATAGAGCCTACCACACAGAAACCACACATATGGTGCCCAATAAATCTCATCTGCTGCATTAAAGAATTTAAATCGTGCTAGGGAGCTGTCTCTTAAGACTGGCCAGAATATAGTCCATTTGGTGTGTCAGAGATTGTTTTATTATTTCTAAAATGTGGATATGTATTACCTTATTTATATATATATATATATATATATATATATATATCAGTATATTTGGAAGCATATTAGGTTAGACTTGAAGATACATAGATAAGGGCGATTTGCCTTTTGCATGCACAATGATCTACATTGTTGCTGAGAGTAATAAATGGGGAACATTTTGCTTTTGTTGAACTTCAACCAGCTAAAAGAACTAGTACTGCATCAGTGATGTTGGCAGAAACATTAAAAGACTTAGCTGGGGTGTCTATGATGGATGAATTTTGGCCATCCTACTGTGCACTTATGTCCCTTTATAATCAGTATTTTTTTAAACCAAACAAATTGTTGAATTACATGAGACTGGACAGCCCATAACTACTAATAGACATAATATTGAGAGAAGCATCAGTAACATACCACAAACCTGTGGGGCAGCCCACAAGTCTGGGCCCCTCCAATGAATATGGGATTCACGCAAAAGGGAGTCTGGGTATGAAAGGAATGAGCTTGTCAATGGACTGGCAAAGAGATGGGTTTTCTCCCTCTATGTGAAGACATACGGGCATCCAGGATATGTTTATTCCACTATCTTGGATGCAGTACAGAGAAAAGTCTTGATGCATGACTTCCTTGTGTCTTGAGCTTTGTGCTTTAAGTCCAGCCATGATTGTGACTCAAAGAAAACATTTTACAGAGAGGGGATTGAAGTGCCTTCATGTAGGTGGGGGTTTGTTTTTGCGTTTGTAGGCAATCATCAGTGTTTTAAATCTGATGTGTGCAGGTACAGGAAGCCAGTGGAGGGAACACAGCATTGGGATGATGTGCGACTACTTTGGTAGATTGAAAACAAGCTGCACATCTGCATTTTTAATACATTCCTGTGGTTTGATAGCACGCTCAAGAAGAGTTGTCAGAAGCAAATTGCAGTACCCCAATTTCGAGATAACAAGGGACTGAACAAGTTGAGTGTCTTTAGTAGAGTGAGATTGCCAGATCCTCTTGATTGTTGGTTGTGCAGAAGTTTTGGCTCAGTGGTTAAAAGTTTTGACTACTGATTGGAAGGTTGTGAGTTCAAATTCCAAACCACCAAGCTGCCACTGTTGGGTCCTTGAGTGAGAACCTTAACTGTTCAAGTCATTTTAAGTCATTTTGGAAAATAGCATGAGCAAATGTTAAACATGTACATTAATGTTTACAATATACACAATATTACCAAATGATATGGACTTCTGACCATCACAGCCATATGTGGGTCTTCCCCAAACTGTTGCCACAAAGTTGGAAGCACACACTAGGATTGTGTATGCCATAGATTACAAGCTCCCTTATGTGGAACCAAGGGGCCCGGCCCAAACCTGTTCAAGCCTTCCCAGAGGAGTGGAGGTTATTATAACAGCAAAGGGAGACTAAAGCTGGAATGGGATGTTCAGAAAGCACATAAGGGTTTGATGGTCAAGTGTCCACAAACTTTCGGCCATATTGTGTACCATGTGCTTTACAAACACATAACAGGATGCACATATGCCAGACTTAACACATATTAGTAAGCAGTTCCTTCAAATCCACCCTACAATTTAGCCTAATGTAACTCTCAGGGATTTGACTCTATAGTTCAACAGTTTCTAAACATTCAGTAAATCTCTCTGGCAAAGGTGCTGGGAAAACCATTCCTAGTAAAGCACCCCTACAATATTGACAGCAGTTTTGCATATAGCCTTTTCCAAATTCTGTACAAAACTTATCCCAGATTTTCATACATAATGCTCTCATAAGTGTCCTTTAGTGGAGGCATGGACTGCAGGGTGGCCGCACTCCACTGGGAAGCACATATGTTAGCATTTGAATATAATATCCCGTCTACTATAGATTACCCACGGGTTGAAGTCAGTGAAAGGTTGTTACACAGTAACAAAATGTATTTGTATTTTATAATATGCTGTGCTAAAGTACTCTATTTATGAACATGGCTCATACAAAACAGAGCAATAATTCAGACCACCTTTGGGACTTGGACATTTTACGAAATCTGTAATCCAGAACCACCCACACTGCCTGTGCTATGTCATTACGTAGTCAGACTTCAGACGCAGCAACCTTATTTATGGGATAAGAGTTTGCCAATGTTAGGAATTAAACAGGTCTCAATTCATGAATAACACCAGTATTAGTAACTACGGAAGCCATTGTGGAACACATAGTACCATATATCATGTATTTCCAGAAGATGCACCCAGTGTTCAGCTATGATATCTTTAAAATGGGGTACAAAAACAGTCATGGTGCTGTTTTGAAGATGCAAATGGACCATGAAGTATAGCCTTAAAACAAAAGTTTTGTTTTGTTTTTTTTCTGTAGTGTTTCTGAGAAACACTATCAAAACCAAAAGGTTAGAGCATACACAGAGAAACTACATATTTGTGCTGGCGGGCTTGCTACTCCCTGATAAACATTGCTAATTTAGCCACATTGCACAAATAGTGTGGCAGCTATAGAGACTACTGCAAATCTGAAGTCCACATGGGTAGATAAGTGAAAAATTAAAATGTACTTCATTTCCCAAGCAACAGCTGCTGCTTCCACACAATAGCATCAGCTTTCTCACTTGTAAAATAAAAATAACACTTTAGATGTTCAGTTTAGGCAATAACACAAGCCCCTTCAATATGACCTAAGATTAACCTTAAAAAATATGTCTAAGATTAACCTTTAAAAAGTGTTGGCATCATAATAGAATATTCCCCATTAAATTCTCCTCTTTCTTCTCTTTTAATACTACTTACAAGATTTCATTCAGTCCTCTATCAGCCACTTAAAGCCCGCATGGTTTTGCTTTTTGAGATGTGTGGCTTCAGTTAAGGGCTTGGCTGCCAGATTGGATTCATGTCTGTGTCAAAGAAAACAGTGGCTTCTGGGAGGTCTTTTAGCACTTGTACTACTAGCTCATGAAACAGAGGATATAAAGAGAGAAATGTGTAAAGATTTATAAAAAGAGACATGGAAATATATGTTTAAAAAAATGTATCAAACTTGGCATTGAACAATGCTCACCTAGTATATTAGTTTTCAGCATCTGGATTTCTCTCTTCTTCTCACAGCAATTATGCATAACAGCACAAGACGAGTGTCAAAGGCTAACTTTGTAAAGACATCCAAAATACAAATCAAGTGGCAGGCCAACTTCATGAGAAAGCAGCTACAAAATTGTATATAAACATTTACCACATAGTTCTAGTGAAAACATGGCACCATTTCACCAAATCTTAATCAACTTATTTAAATAAAATTGTCACAAACAACTACACCAGTGAAGCAATAGATATTGTTCAGAGAAATTCAAAAATCAATTTCAGATTGAAGCATTTACATAAAAGCTCAGTGCTGGGAAAAAAAGCTCAGTGTAGCATACTATATACATTTCACCATCACTCAACATAGGCAGACCAAATATGGCACCCTAAATGTACTATATAAATGACTTTCCCATCATAATCTTCTTTAATGCATTCATGAGGAATTATGACAGATGAAAGAGAGGGAGGGCTGAATCAAAACCATGTACACTCACTCTACTGTAATTAAAAGGTCTGAATGGAGAGCACTTTTCAAAACCACAGCATGCCATACCGGCTCTGCAAGAGATGGGCATCGAGGCTCAATTGTGACAGACTATATAATTATGAAATGTGCAGCCAGTTGAGTTTGAGATGGTGCAAGCACTTAATATTCAGAAATATATGTCATTTATAGTAGACTGATCTGAGATACTTTTAACATGTTTAACAATGACAGCTGCTTTCACCTTTGTTAATTAGTAGTTCTAGTTAATATGGATTTTGATGACAGACCCTAAAGGTATGTGTCAGGCAGCTGGCACTTGAAACTTGTCTTCCTTGCAATACTTCACCCACTCTTTTCCTCTGCCATGCTATGTATTTGGCACTGCTGTTCTGGCATTTGTTCCCAATAATAACTGCCTAAGGGCATATTTGTCATGTTGGTTGTCATGTCCAGGCAATCAAATGAGCATGTGTTGTTTTATGTGAAATTAGCATGCCAGGGTGTTTCTGCTCTCAGAGAGAATGCGTGTTATGATAACGTCACAAAATCTTGGCCAAAACCTGATGAAAATCTGCAGTAATTTTGAAAAATTGCATGCACCTCCAAATATTGTAGAGATTGCTTGTTTTTGTGTTAATTTCTGCGATCACAAAGTCCTGGAGGGACTGATATAAGGTTTTGTTTTTGCCAATCACATCAGATTATTTGCTGGTGGATTATAAGAATCAGGTCCAAAAGCCAGCGTCTGTCATGGTAATGGGGCATGTCAGTGCCCATGTCATGGGTAACTTGCACATCTGTGAGGGCACCATTAATGCAGAAAGATATGTACACATTTTAGAGTAACATATGCTCCCATCTAGAGCAGGATAATGCCAAACCACATTCTGCCAGGATTACAAGCGCATGGTTGCGTAAGCAGAGAGTGCGTGTTCTAGCATGGCCGGCCTGGAGTCCTGACCGGTTTCCAATTGAGAATGTTTGGCACATTATGAAGCACAAAATAAAGCAACAAAGGCCCCATATAGTTGCTCAGCTGAAGAAATGCATAATGGATGAATAGGGGGAAATTCCGCTTGCAAAACTTAAGGAACTGGTTTATTCACTCAGCAACCAAACACTTAATAGGTGTTATTAATACAAAAGGTGATGTTACACAGTGGTAAACAGTCGACTGTCCCAACTTTTATGGAGTGTGTTGCAGTCATAAGATTTGAAATGAGTGTATATTTTCAAAATTAAATTAAATTCACAAAGTAAAACATCAGATAATGTGTAAATCATGTGTTTTGAATATCGTACAGGGTGAATTGAATTTTCAAATGACTTTAGGGGGTGCACGGTGGCTTAGTGGTTAGCACGTTCGCCTCACACCTCCAGGGTCCAGGGTTTGAGTCCCGCCAGGGCCATGTGTGTGCGGAGTTTGCATGTTTCCTCCGGGTACTCCGGTTTCCTCCCGGTCCAAAGACATGCATGGTAGGCTGATTGGCGTGTCTAAAGTGTCCATAGTGTATGAATGTGATTGTGCCCTGTGATGGACTGGCACCCTGTCCAGGGTGTACCCCGCCTTGTGCCCGATATCTCCTGGGATAGGCTCCAGGTTTCCCGTGACCCTGAAAAGGAGTAAGCGGTTAAAGATGGATCGATGGTTTTTTTAATTTTCCATACTGTCCCAAATTTTTTGGAATTGGGGTTGTATATAACTTCATAATTTGTCACACTGTCCTCTCTCTTAGAGTTTTGCATGTATAAACTTGCCAATATAAATGCTTTAAATTCTAAACACTAATGCAACATACAGTAAACTGTCATGTGTCATAGCTACCTTCGGGAAAACAAATATTTTTACCTTAAGTGGGTGTGATCAAGGATTTAAATAAAGCAGATAATCAAAGGCAGAACTATGTCAGCACAATGCATCCTCCCATTCTTCCTGGGTAGCGAGAGCACATCCCTCAGCATGCTGTGGCTTGGAGAGGCAGTTGTTTTGCTTGCTCAAATGATTGCATGTTCAAATGTTTCACTATGTGCACAACAATATGTGTGTACAAATGGGAGTCTTTGTATTTTATATAAAATATAAAGAGATCTCTAAGCCAGAGCAAATTATACCCCTATTGTCACATGTGAAACATCTGTGTGTGTGTG
>JAFFST010044720.1:165722-179428 GCA_022414735.1 Noturus placidus | reverse complement strand
GCTAATGTCAGTTCCAGTTTTTGATCATTAACGGTACATTCACGTGCACATCCTCCCGCCGAGTTCACTGTGAACCCTCACGTTCTGACAGACTGTTATAAATGCGAGTGAAAGTGAGAAAAGTTTGGCGGCAGGGGGCATCTAGCGCTTGGACCCCCCAATGTCCAAGCGCTTGGACCCCCCAATGTCCATACCATGGTTATGCCCTTGCATGGGGATATGAAAAAAAAAAATCCACTCTGGGCCTCAAAATCCTCTCCCGACATAAATGTAACTCCCTAAGAATTAATCATGCCTCTTCATCAACAGGATGTCCATAAAAGGACAAACAATTTCATTCCCTTTGATTCTCTCTGCGTGACTGAAATGTGCGGAATGAATGAATGCACCGAAAGTATCAATGAGGTGTTTAAACACCGCTTCCTCTATAAAAAAGGAGAGGAGACCTAAAGAAATTCTGGGTTTACTGAAGAAAACCTGCTCCCGACCAGGTTAGGTTCACAGAGTAAGTTGCCATGGTAAATGACTCTGAGTATAAGTTACCTCTCTTTCAGAAACGGGCTTGACTTACTCTGCTGTCTCGGGTTTAACATACCTCCCATTCTGAAACGGAAAATCCAGAGTTTCCCTCATTTCAGGGTTAACATCATAGTTTTCACTGAACCTCCTTCGTGAAACGGGCCCCTGATCTCACCGAAATTTCTAATAAATTCTAACAAAGGAGAGCAAGTGTTGGCTTCATGAGTATTTTGTATTTCACATAGAAATTTTTCCAGCCTTTCTAGCATTACCTGAGCAGTGTGATCCACAGGCAATAATAATAATAATAATAATAATAATAATAATAATAATAATAATAATTCATTAGCTTCATACAGTGCTTTTCTAGGCATTGTATCGGGGTAAATTTTCTCAACCACCACCACTGTTTACCATCCAACTGGATGATGTGACGGCAGCCATAGTGCACCCGAACACCCACCACACACCAACTATTGGTGGAGAGGAGAGGAGAGGGATGCAGCTAATTCAGGGATGGCGTTTATTAGAGAGCCGTGATAAATTAGGGCCAATTTCACCAGGACATATCTCTTCTCTTTAATAGAAGTGTCGTGGGATTTTTAATGACCACAGAGAGGTTGTGTCCCTATACTGGGGCATTAGGAGCCAAAAATGGAGAGCACCCCCTTCTGGCCTCCCTAATACCACTTCCAGCAGCAACCTTGTTTTCTCCAGGAGGTCTCCCATCTAGGCACTGGCCAGGCTCAACCCTGATTAACTTCAGCAGGAAATTAGGGAAAAGCTTTGGGGTGATACTCTGGGAAAGCAAAGGAAAGCTTTGCAAAACAAAATAAAAATAAAATTAATAATAATAATGATAATGATAATGAGCGGGCCGCACGGTGGCTTAGTGGTTAGCACGTCCGCCTCACACCTCCGGGGTTCGAGTCCCGCCAGGGCCATGTGTGTGCGGAGTTTGCATGTTCTCCCCGTGTGTTGGGGGTTTCCTCCGGGTACTCCGGTTTCCTTCCCCAGTCCAAAAGACATGCATGGTAGGCTGATTGGCATGTCTAAAATGTCCGTAGTGTATGAAAGAGTGTGTATGTGATTTTGTCCTGCGATGGACTGGCACCCTGTCCAGGGTGTACCCTGCCTTGTGCCCGATGCTCCCTGGGATAGGCTCCAGGTTACCCGTGACCCTGAAAAGGAGTAAGCGGTTGAAGATGGATGGATGGATGGATAATGATAATGATAATAACAATAATAATAATAATACTTTTTTAATAATGAAAATAAATAAATAAATAAATAAATAAATAAATAAATAAAAGTCTGCTATTAGCTGTTGTCAGCTCTTTGACATCATTTGATAATTTCTGACTGTGCTGCTCTCTGTCCTGGCTTTATGTTCGGACTGGAATACTGATAGAGATGACTCATGTTACATACCTGCAAGGCCTCCAGTAATACCTGTAAGCTCTTAACTATAGTAATTTGTTGAGGAGAAATAGTATCGATCTGTACATTGGGGTTTGATTTTGTGTAGAATGAGCAGCCTGACTGTGAATGAGTATGGGGAGAGGGAGGCTGGGAAGATGTGCTTGTATTTTTGTAATGGGGGGTTTGTTGAATTTAGGTGCTGTAAGGGACGCACCTCTGACAGTTCTGGAGACTGATGCCTTGACTTTCCCTGACAGGCAGCTGAAAAAAAAAAAACAATTCACCTCTCTCTTTGTGCTGGGTTGAGCTGTTGGAGGTCCATGTGTTTGAAGCACTTAAAAAAGACTCATAAAACTTAAACATATATATATATATATATATATATATATATATATATATATATAAACTGATCTCATGTTATTTAATGTAAATGAACCTATCGTTGCTAATCTGTCCCCTTAGAGACTGTATTTTACATCACTTAACCTGTATATTTGCAAATTTGTAATTGTGAAACCATCTTGCTCTATGGGTTGGTATTTTTGTCCCAGCATTTTCTCAGTAATTTGGCAAATTCCCACCCAAAAAGGCTAGCTTTCGTCTATCATACCACAATCACCAACTAGGGAGAGTGAAGGCTAACATGTGCTTCCTCGTGAAGACGTGAAGCCAACCTACCAGAGCTTTTTTGCTATTCATGCTACATCACTGTGCAACACGACAGTCTCAGAGTAAAGTGTTGTATACCCACTTCCGCATACTTTGGCTAGTGTCACTGTGATTGATAGTGTATAGAAAATGTACCATCCCTTCCACACAGGGAGCACAGTCAATTTAGCTCTTAGTCTCTACCATTGAGAGCCTCGGAATCACTGTTGAGGTCTTGAATCACACTAGAGGGGAGCCAGATGTGGTGGTTTAGAAACCAAAGATGGCACCCTGGTTGGTTCCTGGTAGAATTGTATCAGGCATGTCCCACTGGAGGAAGACCCTGGGGCAGACCCAGGACATGCTGGAGAGATTATATCTCCCAGGCGGCTTGGGAACATCTGGGAATCCCACAGGAGCAGCTGGAATCTGGACTGACCTTCTCATCTTGTTTCTACCATGACTCTAGCCTGGAGAAGCTGAAATAAAATAATTTTTTGTCTTTAACTCTAGATCCTACACATAGAGTTGAATAAATATGGTGATTTTCTTTTCAAACCCGATAGTTTAGATTTTAATACAAATCTAAACATCTTGCAAATGGCAAACACTAGGGTATGTACTGTATGTTTAATTAAATAAATCCCCAATTTATTGCAGTACGGATAGCTGGATTAGTTTCGGCTCACATGCCGAATCTATACTGATTCAGGCTGACTTTTTTCGATACAGTCAGCCAATGAGTAATCCAGAGGACAAATCCCAGTCTGTGGGTGAATTAGCCACTCTTACTGAGACTAATGTGAAACAGGGTTTTAGAGCCTATATACAGTATGAAATTGAGATACTATTTACTGACAGTTCTGAAATGGTACAAGACTATAGCTAATCACATGTCAGCAGTGTTCCCTGTGTTTAATTTATGGGAAATACATGAAAACAAATGCTAAAATGCTTCATGTTTAATTTCTAAACATTTTATCCTGCACTAATGTTTTTCCACTTAACAATCAAAAAGGTTACATTTTAGGAAAATATGTGCACTGAAAACTATTTTACATCATTATACTGTGCAGTTTATCTATAAATAACAAGGTGGCAACAAAGAGAGATGATCTCCAGAACTAAAGCCTGCAGTTTTGTATTATCATATACATTTTTGCTTTCTTCCATGTTTTCGTATAAACTACCAACGTTATCATAAGTACTGGCCCTGGCGCGCTGTTTTGAGTTTCAGTGTATGCATTCTAAGCAATATAAGGTGCATGGATTCTGTAAAGATATATGGGTGAAAATCTGCTGATGGGTTTTTCTTTGATCGGTGACTCAGCAGTGAAGGGTTTCCTTTCTGATACCCTTTAACTATCATTACTCAGCTATTCTTCTCAGCCAATGGCAACACATTTCATAGGGAAATACTTTTTTTCAGACCATTTAAAGGATTGTTTACATAGTGCATTAGACTTTAAATAACAGGATGTAGTAGGTGAATATCTGTGCAGATATTTGTTGTATAGTGCCCTGGGATACCTGCGGGTAGCGGGTAGTCTATGATAAACTACCTCAGGGAGTGACGACCCTGCCTTACGCGAGTCCCAGGCAGAGCTGGCCCGGCTGTCAGTACCTGGTAAAGGCCCCTCCCAGGGTTACGTGGTTTCCTCACTGCCTTGTGAGTGTCTCGGGAGAGTCAATGGCTAAGGGAGTAAACCCCCGACAGAAAATCAGAAGTGGGGCCCCTTAGGCGGTTTTGTGACACACTGCAAAACATTCCCGGCAGCCCCTGCAGCCAAACTGGTACCAAATGTTGTGCTATGCACTCCTTTGGACATCATCAGTAAGGCCGAGGGGGGGATCCTGACGCATGGGCAACCCACGATTTCCAGAAAAACTTGCCTGGGCTCTTGCGCAAAGTAGAGGTCAAAATGGGCAGAGGACACTCCTCGGCCACCTAATCATGGCCATGAAACACGGATGGTAGCAGTCACGGGTTATAAGCTCATTTAAGATTGGCATAAAAAATGTGCACCACGGGTTGCCATTGTTGGTAGGAGGGGTCATTTCACCCCAGTGGATAGCTACCGCCCGCCTCAAGCTGGGCAGCCCCCGGGCAATAAGGTGCTTTCCCGCCACGGCTAGCCTGCTCTAATGGGTGCTTGGAGCTTATGGTTCATTACCAGACAAGTGGGCTGCAAAACTTTCACCAGATAAAAATAAAAGCAAAACAAAACAAAAGAAGGCTCCAGCCCTTCATTTTGCAAGCTGGAATGTATGTACAATGTGTTCTGGACTCTCCGAAGATCTACTGCAGATTGAGGACATCCGCAAGACTGCAGTTATCGACCGGGAGTTGGCAAGACTCCATGTCAATATTGCAGCACTGCAGGAGACCCAGATTGCTGGCAGTGGCTCACTACGAGAGAGTGATTAAACTTTCTACTGGCAAGGAAGACAGCAAAACGAACCAAGTGGATTCTACTAATGAGATTGCTCACAGCTTCTGGCCATGTAAACATCCTGAGTGTCTACGCCCCAACACTCCACTCACCTCCGGAGATTCATGATCAGTTCTATAAAGAGCTTCATAATATTATTCGCAAAATCCCCAGCTCTGAGCACATGTTTCTGTTGGGAGACTTCAATGCAAGGGTTGGGGCTGACCACGATGCGTGGCCCGCATGCCTTGGTTGTCATAGCATTGGAAAAATGAAAACCAGTAGCCAAAGGCTACTGGCGCTTTGTTCATATCACAATCTCTGTATCACAAACTCATTCTTTCTCACAAAACCATTCATATCATGTATGATGTATCATATCAAAGTATCATAGAGACATCCAAGGTCTCTAAATTGGCACCAACTGGATCGCGTCATCACTAGACGAGCCCTCCTCAATTCGGTACTCATCACACGTGGTCATCACAGTGCAGTCTGTGACACCGATCACTTGGCAGTATTCAGCAATGTCAGATTACGCCCCAAAAAGATACATGGACTCAGGTAAAAGTGCTGTCTACGCATTAACTCTGCCAAGACATCCCTCTCAGAGCTCACTCAATTATTCCAACACAGCCTTGAGCAGTCCCTACATGATACACCAGATGGAAGCGTGCAGAGAAAGTGGGCATACATCAGAGACGCCATCTTCAACTCATTCATCAATACCTTCGGCAAGCAGACAAGGCAAAATACGGACTGGTTTGGGGAACACCTTGCTATACTGGAACCCATCTTCCAAGCCAATCGCATAGCGCTCCTGAAGTACAAGCAAGACCCAAGCACAAAATCATTAAGGGCTCTGAAAGCTGCTCGCAGTGCAGCTCAAATGACCGCCAGACGCTGCGCCAACAATTAATGGGTGAATCTCAGCAGTAGGATATAACTCGCCTCTGACACTGGAAATATCCATACCATGTTTAAAGGCATCAAGACCGCCTTTGGTCCAAACATCAGGAGGACTGCCCCCCTTAAGTCTTGCACAGGGGCTATCATCACTGACAAACAAGAGCAAATGGCCAGGTGGGTAGAACACTATTCAGAGCTCTACTCATGAGACAGCGGTGTGTCAGAAGCTGGCCTTGCTGCTTTAAAGCCCCGACCAACGATACATGAACTGGACAATGCTCCAACCTTGAAGGAACTTGACAACGCCATCAATTCACTAGCCTGTGGCAAGTCACCGGGACAGGATGGCATTGCACCTGAGGTACTGAAATGTGCAAAACCTGCCATCCTCACAAAACTCCATGAACTTCTCTGCCAGTGCTGGGAAGAAGGAACAGTGCCTCAAGACATGAGAGACTCCAACATCATCACCCTATACAAAAACAAGGGTGACCGTGGGGACTGCAATACCTACCGCGGCATCTCCCAGCTGAGCATTGTGGGGAAAACCTTTACCCGTGTGGCCCTCTGCAGGCTACAGATACTAGCTGAGAGGACGTGTTCTGAGGCTCAGTGTGGTTTCCGAGCAGGAAGGTCTACAATTGACCTGCTCTTCTCCTTGCGCCAGCTATAGGAAAAATGTCGAGAACAGAGAATGCCCCTGTACTTGGCATTCATTGATCTTACAAAAGCCTTTGACTTAATCAGTAGGGGATGCCTTTTTAAACTTCTCAAAGTGATCGGCTGTCCACCAAAGCTGCTGGCAGTCATCTCCTCTTTCCATGACAGCATGAAAGGAACAATACAGCACAGCGGCACCACCTCAGAGGAATTTCCCATACTCAGCGGTGTAAAGCAAGGGTGTGTTCTTGCCCCAACACTTTTTGGCATCTTTTTCTCACTTATGCTCACACATGCCTTTGGGACAGCAGAAGAGGGAGTCTTTCTTCATACAAGATCTTGATGGCAAACTCTTCAACCTTGGTCGTCTCAGATCCAAAACCAAAGTCCACAAAGTCCTCATCAGAGGACTCCTATTCGCTGATGATGCTGCGTTGACAGCTCACACAGAACAAGGTTTGCAGACACTTATCGACCGCCTTGCCAATGCTTGTAACAACTTTGGCCTGACAATTAGTCTGAAAAAGACCTATGTCATGAGCCAGGATGTCAGTGACACCCATTCCATAAACATTAGCAGCTACACCCTGGAAGTTGTTCAGGACCTCATCTACTTGGGTTCTACCATCACCTACAATTTTTCCCTTGTCACAGAGATTGACAGGCGCATTGGGAAGGCATCAACAGCTATGTTCAGGTTGACTAAAAAAGTGTGGGAGAACAAATCCCTAATGCTCAACACCAAAGTACAAGTGTACCGGGCCTGCATCCTTAACCTCCTCCTCTATGTCTGAGTCCTGGACAACATACACCCATCAAGAACATTGACTAAACACATTCCACCTCCGATGTCTCAGGCGCTTCCTCGATATTAGATGGCAAGATTGCATTTCCAACATCTCAGTTCTCAACTTAGCCAACATTCCCAGCATGTACTCTCTACTCAGTCATAGGCGCCTGAGATGGCTTGGACACGTGCGCCGCATGCAGGATGGCAAAATACTCAAGGATTTCCTGAACGGCGAGCTGGTGTCATGCACAAGGGTCACTGGTCGCCCGGCCCTGCACTTCAGAGATGTCTGTAAACGGGACATGAGGAGCTGTGATATCAACCCAAATGACTGGGAGAAACTTGCCGGTGACCGAGTCAGCTGGGAGCAGGCTGTTGAAATGGGCCTCAGGAGAGGTGAGGAGAAAAGATGCATTGCTTGGCAGACCAAGAGGGAGCGACGTGAAGAAAAAGCAACAAGCACCTTTGGAGCTGTCACTGCATTCACTTGCAATCGCTGTGGCAAGGATTTCCACTCAAGAATTGGCCTACTAAGTCATTCTAGACAAGGCCTATTAAGGCCTATTGTAGTGCCCTGTGATTATCTTCCTCACACATTTGTTTCAGGCATGTCTAGTTGTTGGAATTAGATAATTGTTGGGTTGCACCTACGTTTTGTTTCTCTGTGTCTGACCCAGACTGACCACTGGCAAGAAACAATTTCAATTCCTATCCCAGAGAAAACAGACCAAACACATTTTGACTGAGTTTATACCAAAATATTCACAGGAGCGTGGTCTGAGGTTGGTGGATTCTTGTAACATATCCTCACACTGGCAGTTTGCAGGCTGCGTCTGCTCTCAAACCTGGGCTTGTACTTGTCTTGGTGCTATAGGAAACGTTTTTTTTTTTCAATTTGTATATTTATGGTGGCCAAACCAATGAGTACAGCTAGGTAATTAGCAACACTAAGTACTTCATGATGTAGACCCAACTGCTTCATATTTTAATGAAGTGGGGAGTTACTACTGTTCTTCTGGTTCAGAGTTTATTTGATTTCTTTATTTTAATGAAAGTCAGATGGGTGTGTGTTTACACCATCTCAAATCAGTGACATGTCTTATAATTAGCTGCAAATGGGCTTGGAAAGACAAAAATGCACACATTTTCTTTCCTCTGCTGGGTCTTGAATCAAACTTCTAATTTATTTTCATTAAAAAGCTGTACAACAATGTCTGGCTCCATGGCCTGGTGATTTCATCAGCTTCAGACCTGGTAGCAATCACTTCACCATGGTTTAATTGCAAAGGTCTTAAAGTGCCCACCCAGTAGAACAGCCAGGTGATAATCTGTAAAACTTTGATTGCTCATTCATCTCTAAATGTCTTTTCAAAAGGAGCTATTCTAAATATCTGGATGTTTAATACATAATGGTCGGTTTACTCTGCTTAAAACAGTATTTATTATCCGTGGTCTGTTGTGGATAACAGAATATATATATATTTTTATTGTTGATCTTAACATTTATTTCTTACATTATTATAGGAATTAAAGCTCAGTGGAGCAGCACAGAAATTGCACAAAGTGTTCTGAACCCTACAAAAATGGGACAAAGATTAATTTTATTAATGGCCCATCTGATGTAGCCTCCATACAGTAGTAAAAATGTGCTCATTCTAAAAGTGCTGAGGTTAAATGTCAAACATGTGTCATGGTGTCAATGAAACAAAAAGGAACAGGAAGTAACTTGATGGGGCTCCTTCTTTAGTGAACCTGACCTCCCCAACCCCCATCGTTTGTCAGTTTAGCCCACATTCAGCTTTTAAGTTATGTTGTGTCTTGTGATTCTGGGAAAACTGTCACTAATATAATACATGTTCAAATTAATTAGGTCTTCCTTTTCTTACACCGTTCCTCACAAAAATATTTAAACACATCAATTATATACAGTGCTCTTAAGTGTAAAAGTAGCATTCATATTTAATTTTTCAGGAAGTCAGGCCAGTGTGTGATTTTGAACAGACAGTGAGACGAACAGTTGTGACCACATAAAAATCAGTTATCACTTGATATGTATGTGACATTCAGGCATGAAGTTGCTCTGGTTGTTGAATATAACATAATCCATTGGTAAAACTTAGATAATACATTTACTTAACTTCTAATGTTACCAACCTCAAAGGCAATTGCCCAAGAAATAAAGGTTTAATCAAAGTTTTTCCACTTTTTTTTTTTAACTATGTGTATGTTCTGCATCCTCACTGAATTTCTGGGGGGGGGGGGGGGGGTACCCTGAAATTCACTGAAGTCCTGATCTGCCTGAAAATGTTGATTTCAATCCCATCCCACCGAAATAGATTTAAAATGTGTAACATGAATATGTACGATTATTATTCTATTTAATATATAATTTCAAAGTTTACACAACTAGATAGAGATTTCATTTGCATTGGCTTCAGTGCATCATTCTGATAGATATGTTTACATGGAGGTTTTTTATTCTGAAACTAGCCTCAGTCAGATTATTAAAGGATTCGTAGGCAGTATGTAAATGTTAACTAAAACCTTGGCATTCATTTCTCTCTCAAATTGGAAAAAAAACCCAAACCCTCGACTTATTCAAAGTGTATTCTCCACTCATTTTTGATGCCTTCCACAGCTTTTATAGACACAAACAAAATGTTCAACCATCAAGCCTCTTTTTTTTTTAAATACTGGTTTAATTGGTTCTGATGTTGCAGGTTTTCACATTCACTCATGGCAAATGTTCTCTTTAAATGGTTACAACTTGAAGCAGTTCCTCAGCACAGCATCCCCAGCTTCTCAGCAGGCTAATCTGAGACATTGGTTCTCTCGAACATACCACAGCTACATTATGACCCAGATTCAAGCCATAAGAAAAGTCCAGGAGCTGCTAGATTCATTTCAACCTTGAGCTTTTGGGGACTTGGCTGTCATCAACAAGCCGATGTGGCATCAGAATTCCCTCCACTTTACACTTCCACCATCAGATCTCACATCACCATAAGTTAAAGGTGTGGTTTAAACTCAAAAAATGCAGTTACGGGAAAAAAAAAAATTGTGTTTGGAAGAAAGAACACAATGGAAAATTCTCCTACCAACTAGATGAGGACCATGGATGTGACTGCCAGGTCTCTTTCATGATTCCCGTGGCTTGCTGTCTGGGTGTAACAGGAAGTAGGTCTCTTTTGGTCTGAATTTTGTTATGGCAGCAAGGATTGTGAGCTCATTTTATAATGTGTATGATTTATATATTGTTCAAACTCTGTGACGTTACATGCTTCTTATAGCCTAAAGTCCCAGTAATACATTTGCATTAGAATATTCATCAGAAGACGTATTGTATACCTTTATTAGATGTATAATGGTACTTGCACTTTCTTTCATTTAGATTTTCTTTCTGAGTCATAACAAAATACAAAAAATACAGTATGTTTATAGCTGTATAGGATACTCGATATAAAATTAATCAATTTGTATAGCGCTTTTTACAATGGACATTGTCTCAAAGCAGCTTTACAGAAATATCATTTTTACATTTACAAGCGACTTACAAATGAGAACACACTCACACACCAATGGTAGCAGAGCTGCCATGCAAGGTGCTAGCTTGCGATTGGGGGCAACTTAGGGTTCAGTGTCTTGCCCAAGGACACTTCGGCATGGGATCACCCGGGCCGGGATTCGAACCGCAAACCCCACGATTAGTGGACAACCCGCTCTACCGACTGAGCCACAGCCGCCCAATATAAGCTGCCCGATATAAGACACTATTGCTTGGCTGTTATTTGATTAATTCTTAGCATTATGTGACTGGTCATGAGAGACATATACAATATCTTCAGTCACTAAATTAAACCCACTGTAACCCATGGTAGATCCACCCTCCATTTTACATTCTAGTAACAGTAACCAGAGCAAAGGTTGTAGGAGTAAACTGCAGTCAAAACACCCACTCCAGACAGATCAGCTAACTCCCTGGATTCAGTCCCTAATACCTAATATTACCAACACATGTGGATCCCCCCCATTTCCTCCTCATCCTCTTCTGCACTGACAAGAGTGTTGTCAAGGGAAATTGCCTTCATTTAGTGGATGCCGACTGGCTGAATGGAACTGACATTCGGATGTGTAGCCGTACTTACTCTGTGGGTTGCCACAGGACAGCATCCAAAATCCCTACGTTTCCTCAAGAATTATAGCTAAAAGGGGTAAATGGATTGATGTATGCATGGTAATGGTCCCAACATAAAGCCTTCCACCTTTCTGGACCTTTCTCTTCCTCTTTTTCATCCCTGATTGGGTTTTCTGCATGAAGCAGGGTTCTATGTGGCCATGGCGGGCATCAGTGCCAGGACAAACAGAGACCATGAAAGCTCTCATTTATCACACACTAGTACAGAGTGCAGATCCTGGTGTTCCCTGGTCTGTTTTTTTTTTTTTGATTGCATCCATTTTAAGACAGTAACTGCAGGTCAGGTCGCGCAATGTTCTAGACGATAACCCTACCAAAGACGACCTTGTTTCAGTGTAATAATGTGTATAATCCACATTGACACAAAAACCAATATTTCCAATGGAGACATTCAGCAGACTCATGGGCCTTGCCAATGAAAGTATAGCTGAGGTTTGCACTGCATTGGTCGCTGGTCTCAGACGTCAGAATGATGTTACTACTGAATGTTCCTGTATGCCTGAACCATATTTTCCATGAATACTGCATAATAAATAGTAGAGAAAACATAAATGAAAGCACATTTGTGATCATGCCCCATGTTTATATTTTAGAGCTAAAAACATTCTGACAAGTTCCGTGACTGCATGGTATTACGAGCTCAAACACTGTTCAAGAACAGTAGGTATATCTGCCATTGCGCTGAACAATGAGACATGGCGAATGTGGTCGCTGACTGTTGTTAAATTGAAGTGATCACTTTTCTAAGATAGTTGACAGTCTGTTACAGCTCATAATTTTAATCTATGTACATTGATTTAAGCCTAGGATTTTTTTTTTCTGGTTTAATGCACTGAATGATTAACTTCTTTTTTTATTTATATTTTATTTCTCTTAGCTACTTGCACACATTTCATGGAATACTGTTTAAAATGCATGCAGCATGTAGTCAACATTTTCAGAGCTAAAAAAAAGATATACTCCATAGCTTACAGGGGAAAAAAACAATCATTCTTTGGTAGTGAAGTGTGGGAGAATATAGTGGCTGGTAGAAAACAGAAAACCTTTGGGTAGCAAAGAAGAAAAGTTTGAATTATTGCATTAGTATTGTGCAATGAAACCCATCTTATCTGTACTGCATTATCCTGATGAGCCTGAGATAGTTTGAATTAGTTCATTACTTCCACTTAGTCTAATCAAAGCCTACAATGAAGATTGACAGTATGTTGACTTACTGTATATCTTGTTCCATTTTCATATTGTTACAGATGCATGCCTCAATCAGACAGGCTTTGGCTCATGGCTTTTTTTTTTTTTTTTAAAGAAAATCAGGGTGGTGTGCCAAGGAATGACAGGTACACTGCAGTTAGACCTATTAGGAACAATTATGGGGATTCCCATAAATGACTTTCAAAATAGTCTATTTGTTTTTCCAGACCTTTCACACACACACGTCTCCAAGTGTGTATTGAGTTGGGGGGACGAGAACAATTCTCCACCCCTTCACGTCGATCCGAAAACTTTCCGCGCCTTTTCCTGTTTGTCACAATGTAGTGTTTGTGACCTGCGTTGAGGTGCGTGCTGACGCTAAAAACAGATCAAGATCGTTTCTGCACATTGCAGTCTTTAATTATGGTTTGTGGGACAGAGTAGAGAAAGTTTGCTAATGCTGTGCACAGAACAAGGTCAACAACATGCACTGTTAGCAAACATAGCCACACCTTCAACATATAATTATTACGCTTAATCTACTGTATAAATACTGTATATTTATATAGTAGGTTATGTTTCACCTAAATTTAGAGTATATTGGTTTTCTTCAAAATAATAGCTACTATTGCTACAACAAACTAGGGCTCATAAGCTCTTGGAAAGGCTTCGGCAGTGACCTATTCAAGAAGGAAAGATAAATCTTGTTGAACGTGCCAGTATAGTGAGGCACGGAATCCAGAAAGGAAGTCGACTGGTGAAGATGCATAGCTCTGTCAGTATGTTACGACCTAATTGTTTTCCTGGACATTTTCTGCTAAGGTATTTATGAATAACCATTTCATCACCTAAAGTGGTGTGAAAAAGTGTTTGCCCCCTTCCTCATTTCCTGTTCCTTTGCATGTTTGTCACACTTAAGTGTTTCGGAACATCAAACCAATTT
>JAFFST010044720.1:152303-164637 GCA_022414735.1 Noturus placidus | reverse complement strand
GTTTACTTGTGTTGTCCTTGACTATTGTTTAAATTGGTTTGATGTTCCGAAACACTTAAGTGTGACAAACATGCAAAGGAACAGGAAATGAGGAAGGGGCAAACACTTTTTCACACCACTGTATTTAATAGTGTGAGATCGAAATGTTTATTGCCGTAGTAACAGCTGTTTGTGTGCATGGCCTTGCAGGGCATCTCTGTACGGAAATGAAAAAATGAAGAACCTGAACAAGCGAGTCATTTATTTTTGAATGATTTTCATGGAAATGTTTGGTCTGCCACTATTGAGTCATTCCTTACAGATCCAATTTGTTCAGAAATATTGAATTTTGGATGCTCTTTCAATTCCCTTCTCCTACCTTTGTTCAGGAAACAGTGTTGACGCTGAACAGAAAGACAGGATCATTTTCACTACGGAGGGAGGTGACAGCGTAGACAGACACTAACTCTTTCCACCATTAATTATACTTGTTTAGATAATACTTGGTGATTCTGACCACAGCTTGGTAAATTTTGGGTGAGCTGTGGTGTGACGCTCCATTTCACTTCAATCAGAAAGGGAAATGTGAAGTTAGTCAGTTTCTTGATAAGTGTCCTGTCTGAGTGAGCTCGTTTTGTGAGATTTTTTTCCCACTCTTCGGATGAGTCAGATAAGGCTGTTTTAAGAACTCTTCCTAATACTACGTGCATCTTTAAACTTAAACAATCTCCTCTGTAGGATATGCCATCTGTGCTGGGTTCTCCGCCAGCCTAGCTTTCCTACAGTCCTTTTCCTTGGCAGCTGCTGGCCTCCTCTGCAAACATTTCACCATCCCAGTTCATTCAAACAGCACAAAGTGATATGTATAATTTACTAGAAATGCATTTTTAAAAGTCCGAATCCTCCCCAAAAATCTGCAAGAATGGCACAGCCACTGCCCTCAAAACCTATACAAACACAGACGTCAGTTAACAGGGAACGGATGAGTGTTTCTCAAATTCTGGTAAAAATGCGTAGTAGAAAAAATAGCCTATGAAGTATCTTGTGCTAATTTTGTACACACACCTTTTATAGGACTTTCTTTCCACCCACTTTTCTTCACATAATTCATCATATTGCTTGAGTTGATTATTTTCCTGCAACAGCCTATGCAGAGTTTTTTTTTTTTTTTATTCCTCATACAGTACAATGCAGCAACTGTCCACATTTTTTAAATTAAATAATGACATAGCATGCTGTTATCAGTTTAAAGTTACTTATATTGTCCAATAGATGTTATATCAGCTATAAACAGTCATCCATCTCTCAGGAAGAGCACAGTGCAGGGAGTAGCATTGCCATCTCACCACTCCAGGGTCCCAGGTTTGATCCTAAACTTGGTTTACTTTTTGAGTTTTGCATGTTCTTCCCTTGTCCTTGTGGGTTTCCTCCAGGGGTGTTCGGTTTCCTCCCAACTCTCACAAAACATACCAGTTGGTGGATTGGCTGCAATAAAAAGCCCTAGGTGTGAACGTGTTTGTACACAGTGCATTCTAACCCATTCAGGGTGTATCCCTGCCTCACGCCCAGTGTTCTTGGTTTAGGCTATGGATTCACTGATGAAAGTGAGTGACTAAGTGAGCTTGTGAAGTTAAGAAGGAGAAAAAAAAAAAAAAAAAAAAAAAAACCACAACAAAACACACAGCTTGTCATGGTACCAAGAAACTGTGGTTAAAAATGACCTGACTGATGCAATGCACTGACACTGGAGATTTCTTCACTTCCTTTACAGAAACTATATTAGCAACGCTTTATTGAACACATTTTAACCCGTTTACATTAGTTGAAACGATAACATTAAAACAAGTGTTTTAATCTAAAATGAACTGTAATATGAATTACAGCAGGAACTACTGTCAGAGCTGCTCTTATAGACCCACCAGATTTGAGAATTCAGTAGGGCTGTGATATAATAAAAGTTAATAGATAGCACATACTTTGCAAATAAGCATGCTGGGAAACTGGAGAATATTGATTAACTTGTATTCACCTCTTAATATGCCATTGTACCTGCACTATTTCTTGTACATCAACATTGAGAAGGTAATTCTAATAAATAGGTCTCTCTACCTAGGACAGAGCTGAAACAGAGGTATAGTCTCTCTCGCACACACACACACCTCTTAGATGAACAGAAATGTGCATACTCTGCTCAGCTTCTGTTACTCTTTAATGATGTATGTTACTAGATCCTTACTACTGACTAATTCTAGTGTTGTGCAATGTACCGATTGCTGAACTTCTCCATCATGCACTGTATACCTGTGCAAGATTAGCTGCATCGCCAAGAATAATGTTCGGTGATGACTTTACCATATCTAATGAAGTGGTCACGTCATGCATACACTGAAGTCCCTGGTACCAAAAAAAAAAAAAAAAAGACAAATCTCAATGTTCCCTTTTATGGCTCTTGTTATTGTAACCTTTCCAACTCATATGTCTTCTGCAACCACAGAGTATGCAGCTTTCATACCGAAACTAAATCAAAATGAAATAATCTTACAACCTAAATGAACTCCTGATTCTCTATAGAGGACCAACGACAAAACCATTCAAATGAGAGTTCACGTTAGGCAATAGTTCAGTTTATTCAAGATTATTTAAGATGTGGACATGCCACTCAGTCCTGTCAGACGTCTGAGAAAGCAGACCACTAACAAAAACTTATTTCTGCCAGTCCCTTTTAACTACATGCTCTTAAAAAAAAAAAAAAAAAAAAACAATTAAGAGCATTTTAAGTTATGTTTCCAGATTTTTTTTTTTTTTTAAAGCCAAGTATACATACATACACACAGTATCTCACAAAAGTGAGTACACCCCTCACATTTTTGTAAATATTTGATTATAACTGTTCATGTGACAACACTGTCAATAATTTGTGTGGCCACCATTATTTTACAGCACTGCCTTAACCCTTTTGTGCATGGAGTTCACCAGAGCTTCACAGGTTGCCACTGGAGTCCTCTTCCACTCCTCCATGACAACATCACAGAACTGGTGGATGATACATACACAGTGCATCCGGAAAGTGTTCACAACGCTTCACTTTTTTTCCACATTTTGTTATGCTACAGTCCTATTCAAAAATGGATTAAATAATTTTTTCCTCAAAATTCTACCAATAATTCCCCATAATGACAACATGAAAGAAGTTTGTTTGAAGTCTTTGCAAATTTATTAAAAAAAAAAAAAAAAAAAAAAAAAAAAAAAAAAAAAAAGCACATGTACATAAGTATTCACAGCTTTTGCTCAATACTTTGTTGAAGCACGTTTGGCACCAAGTACAGACTCAAGCCTTTTTTGAGTATGATGCTATAAGCTTGACACACCTATTAATAGGCAGTGTCTCCCATTATTCTTTGCAGGATGTCTCAAGCCCCATCAAGTTGGATGGAGAGCGTCGGTGCACAGCCATTTTCAGATCCCTCCAGAGATGTTCAATCGGTTGTCCTATAGCCACTCCTTTGTTATCTTGGCTGTGTGCTTATTGTCAATGTCCTGTTATAAGATGAACCTTTATCCCACCCTGAGGTTCAGAGCGCTCTGGAGCAGGTTTTCATCAAGGATGTCTCTGTACATTGCTGCATTCATCTTTCCCTCGAGCCTGACTAGTCTCCCAGTTCCTGCCACTGAAAAACATCCCCACAGCATGATGCTTCCACCACCATGATGGTATTGGCCAGGTGATGAGTGGTTTCTGGTTTCCTCAGACATGAAGCATGCCATTCAGGCCAAAAAGTTCAATCTTTATTCTAAGAGTCCTTCAGGCAAACTCTTCTGGAAGGTTCTCCTCTCTACACAGAGACACACTGGAGCTCTGGCAGAGTGACCAGTGGGTTGTTGGTCACCTTCTCGACTAAAGCCCTTCTCCCCAGATTGCTCAGTTTAGCCAGGCGGCCAGCTCTAGGAATAGTCCTGCTGGTTCCAAACATCTTCAATTTACGGATGATTGAGGCCACTGTGCTTATTGGGACCTTCAATGCTGCAGAAATGTTTCTGTAGCCTTCCCCAGATCTGTGCCTCAATACAATCCTGTCTCGGAGGTCTACAGACAGTTCCTTGGACTTCATGGCTTGGTTTGTGTTCTGACATGCATTGTTAACTGTGGGACCTTATATAGAGGTGTATGTGACCCTTCTTATGAGATAATAAGAATGTACATAGGTGTAGTAGTCTAAAGTAGTCTCAGAGATTAGTCAGTAATATGAATTTGGACCAGAATCAGAAGATGCTAAATTGTTAAGAGCCTGAGCATTGACTGTCAATAAAAAAAGGACCACACCAGAATGACAGATTGCATAAATTGTATTAAATAAACAGGGCTGGTATATGCATATACAAAAAAAAAAAAAAAAAAGAAAAATAACTAACTAAAATAATAAAGTGTGCATGAAAATAAATCCCCTTTTTTAAATTCCCTTGAGCTCAGTTCGTCCTCAACTTCACTTGCCTTTGTTGAAAAAGAGTTCAGTTACCAACATTGGGACCCATTTTAATCTGCTAGTGTTTGTCCTACCACCATGAAGATGAAGATGACCCTGGAAATCCGTCTAAAGTCAAAGTAACAAACACGGTTGGCTCGCCACCCAGCCACCGGGACTGGGAATCTATGGATCTCGTCTGGAACGTGGGTATCTGTATCACTCCATGGAAAGGATCTCTGCACGATGTCTCCAACTCTTTACCAAAACCTGACCTATAAATAAGGACAGATCATTCTCTCAATTACCATTCAGTGAATAAATGGACTGTTACAGGCTACTATAAAATAAAATTACATTTATTAGACACTTTTATCCAAAGCGACTTACAAATGAGAGCACACTCATACACCAATGGTAGCAGAGCTCCCATGCAAGGTGCTAGCCTGCCATCGGGGGCAACTTAAGGTTCAGTGTCTTGCCCAAGGACACTTCGGCATGGGATCATTCGGGCCGGGATTCGAACCACCAACCCCTTGATTAGTAGATTAGTCGACAACCCGCTCTACCGACTGAGCCACAGTCGTCTTTAGTTACACCTGATCATAAACCCCCAGATGCACCTGTTTGATCCTGATAATCTACTGGTGATCTAATATTTAATTTTCACCTATAATGCAAAAGTCAAAATCTCTCTTCATTGTACAACAGCTCTTAGTTTCTTTTCAGGTATCAAAACTATATGAATCTCTCTCTCTCTCTCTCTCTCTCTCTCTCTCTAGTATCCAAAGTACATTTACATCAAGATTTACATCCTTCATAAAAACACATTTCTAATTCAAGTTGTATGAAACC
Source organism: Noturus placidus (assembly GCA_022414735.1). Classification (NCBI taxonomy): domain Eukaryota; kingdom Metazoa; phylum Chordata; class Actinopteri; order Siluriformes; family Ictaluridae; genus Noturus; species Noturus placidus. Next base: position 159,343 of record JAFFST010044720.1, on the reverse strand, counting down.
TTACTAACATTAGCAGTATGAGGAACAAAACTGCATGAATTTTAGAGGCATTAAATTGTTAACATGCTTATTTTATCCCCCTCTGCACCAGTAACAGTGGAAAAATTGTACCTCTTTAACCTCCAGTAACACAATTAAATCCACAACGTTTAACATCATTATTTAACAAACTAGCCATTTAGCAACAGTGGGGAAAAGTAACATTTCTTTTTATAACCCACAAACAAATCATTAGTTGTTTTCAACAACAGTAGTATGCTATTGTGGCTAATTACAATATGAATGCAGCAGGCTCACATTAGCTTTACTCAATTAGCACCTTTGCAGTGTTTACCCATTAGTGCTGATTTAGCATAAATGCTAGCAAACTCATAGTAACTCAGTAGGCTAGGTTAAATACAAACAGGCCTGAGGCCTGTTAGCATAGATGTTAGCAAACTCAGAGTTTTCACTGCCTTTAGCTCCGTGGCAAACAGTGGGTTCAAGCACAGCTCTCTTTTACTCTCACGTGGATAACGCAGCCTTTTCTGCTCGGTGCCACGCCAAAAAGAACGCACAAAATAACTTATAGGTGTAACTGTGACAAAGCCTAGCTGACAGATGATTTGCCAGCTCACTGCCTCACAGGGTTCACCCATTGGCTCACTTACAAATCCATTGGGGATAACACGAAAATCAAAGTTAACCCTTTTGTGACTTGGTTAGACAGCTAAACAGTGTTTCTCATTGTTAAGCCTGGGCTACATGTGCCTTTCCAAATCATATCCAATCAACTGAATTTACCACAGGTGTAGAAACATCTCAAGGATGATCAGTGGAAACAGGATGCACCTGAGCTCAATTTTGAGTGTCATGGCAAAGGCTGTGAATACTTATGTACATGTGCTTTTTTTAAAAAAATTAATTTGCAAAGATTTCAAACAAACTTCTTTCCTGTTATTATTGGGTATTGTTTGTAGAATTTTGAGGACAATAATGAATTTAATCCATTTTGGAATAAGGCTGCAACATAACAAAATGTGGAAAAAGTGAAGTGCTGTGCATACTTTCTGGATGCACTGTATATATATATATATATATATATATATATATATATATATATATATCTCACAAAAGTGAGTACACCCCTTAGTCCTCTTCCACGATGACATTACCGACCTGGTGGATGTTAGAGACCTTGTGCTCTTCTACCTTCCGTTTGAGGATGCCCCACAGAATAGGGTTTAGGTCTGGAGACATGCTTAGCCAGTCCATTACCTTCACCCTCAGCTTCTTCAGCAAGGAAGAGGTCGTCTTGGAGGTGTGTTTGTTGTCGTTATCATGCTGAAATACTGCCCTGTGGCCCACTCTCCGAAGGAAGGCGATCATGCTCTGCGTCAGTATGTCACAGTACATGTTGGTGTTCATGGTTCCCTCAATGAACTGTAGCTCCCGAGACCATGACAACAGGAGCACAAGGTCTCCATCATCCACCAGCTCTGTGATGTCATCATGGACGAGTAGAAGAGGACTCCAGTGGCAACCTGTGAACCTCTGGTGAACTCCATGCCCTAGAGGGTTAAGGCAGTGGGGGAAAAAAAAAAAAAAAATATATATATATATATATATATATGATTAAAAGGGTTAAAATAATATATATGTAGCGCCCGTCCCGCGTGACGGTCCAACTGTCACTTACCTTCCCTGGTGTGACGTCACTAAGGGCGGGGCCCTGGGTCCGGTTTTTAATAATTTGGCGCTGCTACCTGTATCAATTATTCTACTCTATATCTAAATGCTAATTACCTTGAATCTATTACTCTCAAATGGTAAAATTTAACTGGTGGTGCCTCCAATCGATAAACCAGAAAAAAGTATATATTTATACTCCTGGCTGTATATTGTAACTCAAATTCTTTATTTGTTTAAATGTTATTATATCCGGAATTTACTCAAAGAAAATATCCACAATATGCTTTAGTAACAAAAACACAATGATTTAATTAATTCAGCTATAATACAAACACAAATGCCCATTTAACTAATTTTGAATTAAAATAATCCCTTTACCCAAAAATATAACGAGATTGAAATAATTTAAAACCTTCAAATAAATAACTCTCCAAAACTTACTATTACACTTTATGCTAGGGCCCCCATTCACTCAACACACACACACAGGCCCATATAACTTATTGCATTTAGCAAAAGAAAACTCGTTGCAGGCCTGTGATGTTGCTCGGGTTCGGTGAGGCCCGAAACACAAAATGGCCGCCTCACTTGTCTCAACAAGCAAAGAAAGAAAATGGAACTTGCACGTGCAAAGTAAGTACTCACGACTTCCGAAGATGAACAGGGGTAGAATGGTGAAGGAGTGGGATGAACTGGAGTGCCAGAGGATATCTAGAAGCACCACATCAATGGCTCGCACACGGAGTAACTCAGCTCAGTACTACGACGCCCGTATCATATCCCGTCGGGACAAGAACACAATCGTTCGTCGTGGTTCACAGGAACTGTCCTTCGTTTAAAGTCTCAATGTCCTCCTCGGGTATGCTGTAAGTTAACGGTTAACTGCTAACTGCATTTAGCACATGACTAAGCTTTTCTTGCAACAGTAACTTTTAGTCACTATATAAAAGAAAACATTTACAAACTTAACATTCTCTATGTAGATAACAAAAAGTCTAACACTAGAGGTAACTGGTCGTCAACCACAGGTTAAAACTAATTGGTCTCTTACAATGTCTGAAACACTTCCATTCTCGAGGTCATCTGTCTGCAAACTCACTAAAACACGTCTCTCTCTCTCTCTGCTACGATGTCTAAGAACTGCCTCTCTCCTACCGTTTAAGTCCCACCCCTTTACTTGGGCATGAACTCGGATTGGATGTTAGGATATCCCTTCCAATCAGAGTACAGCACATTTCTCTGTCTCATCACCTTAGTCTGTCACACTTTCTAGCACGTGTTGGCTCATGTACACATCACACAAACTATGTACTTTTTCTAGCTGACCTCCTTCAATTGTCTCAGCCAGACAGCCAGGTTGTGGCATGATGACGTGAAAAGTGCAAAGGTTGATTCTTAGTGGCCATGCCAAATATTTATAAAGGGACCTTTGAGGGTAAACATGGGCATCGTTCCAGATAAGAGCTGCCCCACACAGGCCTGCGTGAGGGAGGTGAGCATTCTAGCAGTATTAATGTGACATTAATGCATTCAGGTGTTTTTGTAAAAATGTTTTGTTTAGCACCTTCAGCTGTTGTGACTTCTGTGTTTGCATACTGTTATCATGTGGTGGATTCTGACTCTGACCACAACATTATACTGTCTATAGTTCCCAAAAGCACTGGTGATAAATTCACAGACCTGATCTGGTGTCTAAAGTATGAGATCTTTGATGGGTGATTCTTCCCTGACTGGGTGACAGAAAGACCTTAGATTAAAAGATTTACATGTTAAGGTTTTGCGTGCTCACACTGGCTGAAAGTAACAGGGTTGAGTTTGTAGCATACAGCACCTGGCAAAGCTTATGGAATCACCACACTTAGAGGATGCTAACTCAGGTTTTTTTTAATTTATTTTTTTATTTTATTTTTTTTTTACTTCGTAGCTAATGAACAAATCACAGATATGACAGACAATAATTTTTGATTATATATATATATATATATATATATATATATATATATATATATATATATATATATTTGCTTTTTGTTTTGTTTATATGGTCGTTTTGAGCACACTCCTTTTATCACACTTTTATGATGCCTTGAATTCATTGAGGCTAGGACTTGACTAACAAAAAACAATATTCTCCATCAAGCTGTTTCCAAGCTGTCTTAAATAGCGGTTGACTGATCAGCTTTACAGGATGGAGCCTTGTCATTTAAAAAATAACAAATTCCACCAAAAATTTTCAATGGGATAGAGATCCGGACTGTTTGCTGCCCATGTCATTGAGTTGCTATGCCTTTCCTGGAGGAAAGCTTTAATACTCTTTGCTCTGTGGTAAAAATTGACTCCTGTTTCCGCCCATTTGTTTTCCATTTGTTTTGTTGTTTATTTTCTATTATTAAAGCATATTGCTTTGAGTTTTCTATCCTGATGCTTTTTCTATTATTAAAGCATATTGCTTTGAGTTTTCTATCCTGATGTTTTCCTTTTATAACCTTCCCATTTTGTTTATGTTTATACATGCACCACATTTTACACATAGCTGACTGGGTAAAAACGACATCTTTTGCCACAATCCGTGTTGGATTTCCTTCTTGAAGCAGGAAGTGGGCCACTAGTCAGTCTGTTATGAGTTCAAATACCAGCAATGCCACTATTTCTCTATATCAATTTAAATAAATAATTTTAATATCCATAATATCTACATTTCTTCTTCCCATGATCGTCAGGAAATTCACTTCTTGTTGAACATGTGACCACATATTTCATCGAGTTGAATGTTTTCATGTTAAAGTGTACAGAATTGTGTGATTGTTACAGAATTAAAATGGACATTTTCACCTGTAATGGATGACTCATGGAAAAGGGTGACGTGTTAAGCACAAAGTCTTAACTGAAATGAGTAATATTTTTTAAGGCAAAGTGTTCTGAGACAGACAAAAATGCTGTAGCGGTTTATATTACATATTTAGAGAGATATGTATAAAATAAAATGCCCCTGAAATCAACCCTCATTTTTTTTTTTCAGAGAGCAAACTGTATTACTTTACATAAAAAAAGGCTTTTAGAAAGAAAACTCCAGCATGCAAATTTGTACTGAACTACTGTCGTATGGGTTAACAGAACCTCTCAAAAATCTCTCTTCAGCAGAACTGCTGCTGATGAGCATCAACACCGCTTAACCTAACAGACACTCTCCTAAACCTCAGGGGTGCTATAATGCTGGGCCAGTATTTACCCATCAGTCTTTGGGAGGGACACATGTTTCCTTCATTCCTCAATCAAAATGGTGAAGCCCTGCCCAAACTATGTTTGTGTTTATTCCCAGGACTCTCACGGGTCCCTTCTCACCTGAACAGCATCTGCGCTGATACAGTTTGTGGAAGTTTGAGGAAAATATTTTCATTAGCTCAAGCGAGGCATTGGAGGAAAAATTAATACCTGTGTAGAGGTACACAGAACATTGAATGTCCGAAGGCAAGAGGCTGAAGTGTTGGATGAGAGATTGGACTTGAAGTAAAATATGGAGTAGGGAGTGTGAGAAGAGTGTAAAGGTCAGGAGGCACTAGTGCTCACAGGTCAAGGTTGCAAGTTGGAAGGCATAAATCAAAGCTGTCCAGCTAATACCGGGCTTGATCAGTCAGATCGCTTGTGACTTGCATCTTGGGGAAGAAGTCGCTCTCAATAGCAGTGCACTTAGTTTGCAGTCTAACCTGTCAGACACAGATATCACTTCCAGAAAGAAGAAGATTTGATTTAATGTCAGCAATTAATCCAGGCTCAGTGTAATAGAGTCATAATCCCTCATACCAATCAGTTGGGCTGATTTTACCATGCATCCGGACAAAGAAATATTCATCCCTTTAATGGGTTTACAGAGCCATCTGTTTCCAATTAGATGAGAAATAAAATGGCAATCCATCAAAGTACTATCAGGGTCTAATGTCTAACCTAATATGCTAACAAGCTCTCCCAAGAAACCGTGTTCCATCACAGACTGCGTTAGCATTGCAATGCTAGCTCTCACAGCATAATGTATTAGATGTATATGTATGTAATAAGTTAAGCTTTCTGTTCACCCTGAATGTAAAACACATTACAGTAGTAACTGACTCAGACCTCTGCTAATACTTATCAGACCTGTGAAAACGGAACAGCAGACTTGGATGGCACTTCAACACAGGAAAAAAATCTAAATGAGGGACGAGTGTGTAATCATTCAGTGGCCGGCGACTATGATCTGCGGTGCATTTCAGCTCTTCTTGCTACATCTTGTCATCGTCCTCCTGCTCACCACAAGATATGTTACCCTTGCGGGGGCTATAAAGCATATCAATTCTGTTTTGTTGTAACCTCTGCTGATCCACTTCGCTTAGGTAGACTCCCCCGTTGTGACACTGCTGCTCTGTGTTGCCAGGATCAACAGTGGTTTCAGCTCTGTCTATTGACCTCGGCGTGGCTCCACTCAAGAGGCCAATTTTTGGTTTCTACACCCCTCGGTGCTTCTGCCAGGCCTGAAAATGCTCTTCATACTTATGCAGATCCGCCCCATACCTATTTTAAAGCATCTCTCTATCATGTTGGTCATTTTCATCACTTTCTTCTTTTTATGTCTGCTTTTTTGTTATGTCTGCCTCTCTCTCTCTTGCCTGATCTCATTCCTCTCCACCCCAAAGCAACTATATCTGAATGTGCTTTTGCCAATATTACTGCAAGCTCTGGGGCTAGCAAAAATAGAGTATTTTTCCTTCAATCTTTAGAACTCATGACTAGGATGATAATATTAATAATAATAATCATCATCATCTAGACATCAGTGTGGTGCAACAAAACCGAGTCCCCAGTTCAATCCAGAACTCGATTTCTGCCTGTGTAGAGTTTTGTATCAACGTTAGTAAAACTGTTGCAAAGGTGTTTTTGACAATTACAGCTTCAAGACATCTATGGTAAAAAGTAATTCGCTTTTTGCATCATTGTGATTCAATTTTGCCCCACATCTCTTGGCAAATAATTTAATTCCCCAGGGTCACAATTTCAAAATCCTTCATACAGAGGGGCAAAAAAGTATTTAGTCAGCCACCAATTTTTTTTTTCATAACAATTTTTATTGATTCTCATACACTTTTCAGAGTACGACAAAATATATCGATACAGAATCAACATTTTTTACCCTGATAACAGCCCCTCCCACCCCACACAGGAAAGTTTACATTTGATTAATTTACTTATGATTCATCTACATGTGATTTAATTACATATGATTCATTTTCATAAATCCATAAAGAATCAAACTTTTAACCCCCGAAGCAAGATTTATATATGATTCATTTATATGTAATTTTACATCTGGTTCATTTACACATTTTTCATTTTCATAA
>JAFFST010044720.1:114141-129154 GCA_022414735.1 Noturus placidus | reverse complement strand
CCTATTTAAGTGATGCCTTGATTGTGAACAGGTGTGGCAATAATCAGGCCTGGGTGTGGCTAGAGAAATTGAACTCAGGTGTGGACAACCACAGTTATAGTAAGGGGGGCAATCACTTTTTCACACAGGGCCATGATGGTTTGGATTTTTTTTCACCTTTAATAATACACACCTTCATTTACAAATTGCATTTTGTGTTTACTTGTGTTGTCCTTGACTATTGTTTAAATTGGTTTGATGTTCCGAAACACTTAAGTGTGACAAACATGCAAAGGAACAGGAAACGAGGAAGGGGGCAAACACTTTTTCACACCACTGTATGGAAGTAACATAGTATGTTTCTTTAGGCTCATTTTTCCTTTGTGCAGGTTCAATACTTCTCCACTCAACCTTTGCTTGGCTATTGGTTTCCGTAAACCCATTTTACATATGTTTTGAGTAATATGAGCTTAATTGAGATTTCTTTCCCAAATATGCAAAACAAACGTTATTCATAATGTCTCTACCAGCACCTCAGGTCCCCAGAGAGGAGACAGTGCAGAGACGGGAAACAGAGGGTGACATTTGTTAGTTTAACGGCCCGGCATCAGGTGGCACAGTTAAAATGCATCAAACGTATGAAAATGAAGAACGTGTATGGTTCCTCAGCCTCAAGGCAACACGGGCTCCCTCAGGACGGCTGTCCTGCGTTATTACTGGTTTGTAGACAGGCAGGTCTCCGGGCCGAGCTGTGCCTTGGAAAAACTGATGGGGCCTGTCATTACCTAGGCTGACTCAGGCACTACCACAGACGCCTCAGGCCCTTGTTTCTGATGTAATCACTGAAACAGCCCAGCCCATTCATTTTTGTTGCCATAGGAACCACACAAATTGGACACAAATTGTATTATTATTGTATGGGGTGGTTGTTTGGTCTGTTGTAAATACATCCTGCAAAGGCAATGGACTGAGGATGTCATATCAGCATTAGTACCTGATGTGAAAAGAGCAAAAATGTAGATTATTTTGTGAATGTTGCCAATATTTTAATATAGTGTGTATGTTTTGAATATAAACCTATATGGGATTAATAGTCGGGCTACAAAAAGATGGGCTGCATTCAGGAGTTAATTAGGATTCAAGAGTTGGGAAGTGTTTATATTTCCCTACTATTTCATCTACGTTGATTAATCTAACACTGAGTACTACGTCAATCTGCAATAATGTTGCAGGTTTCACCTTTGAACTTAATAGCTAGTTTGTGCTACCAAAAGCTACAGTTAAGACCCTTGGGTTAACCCTCGATACGGTTTTATTATTTGATTATTATTACATTATTACTACATTACCTTCCTATTAAGCTCCACATTGACCACAAGGTCCAACTAATGACGTTTAAAGCTTTAAATGCTTTAGCTGATATATATTGCTGATTTCCTGAAACAGTATAGCCCATCCTGAGCATTTCCCTACACTGAGGAAGGCCTACTGTTAATCCCGAGGATCACACACAGACCATTGAGAGAAGATTTTTTTTATTTATTATATACCCTTAAAGCTTGGAATTGTCTTCCAGTGAGTATTACTATGGAAACGTTTCTCAATCCAGACAGAAATTTTAAAGTGTTAAAATAAAACTATGTATGTATGTAGTTCAAAATATCACAAACTGAATGTGTTAACATATTCATTTTTTTTTTGCTCATTTTCATAAGAGTCTAATAATTTTAGAGCGGACTTTGGATATAGAAGGAAATGTCAATTAAGCCTGTCAGCAAGCTCAAAACCAATGAGGATTTAGTGTGGCTGTAAATCCCACTTGCCTTTCTTTGAGTCATTAGTCATTTTTTTATTTTTTTTTAGCAATTTTTGCCATCAAGCTTTCCAGGGGTCACCAGCCAGACCTTGTCATCACCATGCTCTCTGTGCTCACACACACTCTCTCCCAACCCTAATGTATATCCAAACTCAGCTTTCTATTACACAAAAGGAGTCTGGCTCATATCACATTATTGAGGGAGAGAGACAGCGAGGGCTTGGACAACATGCCTACAAACCATCATCTCAAATCAGTGCATGGCAAAGCCTGAGGTGGACCAAATTAAGCTTACAATATAGATCTCTTATAAACCACAATGAGCTAAACTGTCTGTCTTCCATGAAGCTCATAAGGGATTTACATCATACTATAGTAACAGTCACTGAATTTAACACTGAATTCATCAGCTGCTATTAAAATGTTGGGATCAAACTTTGAAAAAAATATGCCAGATAACCTACTAATACTGCATACAGAGTGATTTTGGAAAAAAAAAAAAAAAAAAAAAAAGCAGAACAACAATGCCAAGGTATGCAAGACCGAGCTCAAAAACACGAGCCTTGGCTTCTCTGAGACAAGAACACAGCTTGACGCATTTGCAGAGAGAGCGGTATTAGTTTTAACTCCTGAGGTCATACACAAGAGTGAGCTAAAAAGGAAAAACCACACCTGCTGAAGTTCCATCTTCATCACTTCACAATCCATGAAGCGGGGTCTTAATGCTAAAAACACTCCTAATTGTGACAATGAAGTCAACATGAAGGTCGCATGGCTGTATGATTGTTCTGCCTCTTAAAAGAAACTTAGAGAAGTGGGTTATTATTAATATTTTTGGGGAAAAGGCATATGCGTGATTCTCAAGTTGCCCTGGTGTGATGTTTAGGTAACAAGGCAGAATTAGTGACAGTTGTGTTCTAGCCTTAAGCAGTTCTGAGCTACGGATAAATGTCTGGAGGAGAACTGGGTAACACAGTAAATTCCTAGGTATGGCAGTTTTTAGTAAATACTTGAGCAAAGCAGCAGCCGTCTTGTGTAATGCAACTGTAATGCTGTCCGTTCTCTTTATGGTCCGACATAAACCTGCATGAATATTGCTCATTACTGCATACTTTCAGTAATTATCCAGGACTGTTTCTGCAGTTACTGTTCTTTTCCAAACACTATATAGCTTAATTTATGAAAGTCAGAATTTATAAGTGAAGAAGTGGAGAAAAGATAAAGGGAACAGTTTTATTGGCCTGCAGTTTCTGAAGGTTAACAGAAAATAAGACATATTTGTGTACTATAAGTACTAAAATGCCATAAACTTTCAGCCTTTCAGTGAAATACAAACAAAGTCAATGGTAGAGATACTGTTATGTCATAAATACAACATTTTTTTTTTTCTCACATGCATTAAAAAAATCATAACTTATAATGTTTATGGTGTTAGTATTTCTGTAAACGGTATTTTATGCATTTTTAGTTGTTCTTCTATATATAGAAAATGAAAGAAATTGAGTCCTGCACAGAGACTCTTTATCCTTAGACTCATACTCCTTACTGTGGCTCTGTGCACTGAAGCATAGAGAATACTGTTCTTCAAGCACGGCTGATGGGGGAGAGTGGTTCAGGTTTCAGTGTTAGGACTGTGAGTAGTCTGCGGTTTCTGCTAGGCCACGAGGCCTGTCTGTACTAAGTATTATGATTGCCACATCAAGTTCCACACAGTGCTAACGTTCGTGTCGCCCCAGGTAGCTGCTGTAAAAGGGTCAATGTTCTTAGCAGGAATGGTAAAGCAAAGGTTAAGAAAAGTCACAAATCTTTCCATCTTTTCAGGGTAGGTGTGGGGAAAAAGAGGAGAGCAGGAATACTTAAAAAAAGCTGTGCTGCTTATAAAATCTGAGCTAGTAGAAAACTGGTTTAAGCCAGTGGAGGCTGTTTGTGATATTAGATGAGAGACTAAAATCTAATATCTATCAACAATGACACTATAAGAGATGGGTAATACATTATATCATAGGGTCATTGATGGCACATTAAAAACTATGTTATGTGGTAAACTTTCCCACACACACGCACACAAAGCATTTCAAAAAAGAGAAAAAGAGTGAATAATCCACATAGTTCATGTTCATTACATCTGTGACTGTATTTCACATGCACTTTATAACACTGACATTTTATAGATATGTCAGCAAAGAGGGCTGAAAAACATGAGGCCAAATTGAGATAATATCACTCATTCATCTTCAGTATGGGCTTGATCCTGGTTATGGTACCAGTGCTTCCAGAGCCTATCCCTGGAGTACTGGGCATGATGCAGGAATACAACCTGTATGGGATACCAGTCCATCATAGGCTTTCATGCACACACATACACATACATTCGTAGTAAAGCCAATAATCTGGAGAACATGAACATGAGAAACCCACGTGGACATGAGGGAAGCATGTGAAACTCCACAGAGAGTAACCTGAGCTGAGGTTCAAGGACCCTGGAGCTTCCAGTTCTGCCACCATGACATTCTGGAAATCAAATCTAGGTGGTGTTTCACTCTGTGTAATCACCTGACACGACTGTCACTGATAGACTGCATGAATCTACAGTCTGGGCTAGAAAGAAATGAGATGATCTGAGGTGGATAAGGTGGCTAAGCCTTAGATTTAAGCCTATGCTCATGTAATTTGATGAAAATGTGATGCATGCTTTCAGTACATTTCTGTCACCAAAGACGTTCAAAAACATATACCCTGAAGTGTACAGTGATATTGTACTGTGTTGTTTTCAAGTTTACTTCGACTGATTAAAATAATAACTTTTCTTTCTTTTCATGTAATATGAGAGAACACAGATGTTTTAGTAAGGTAATGTTCAGACAACCTGATCTGTAAAGGGGTCTGTTTTCATGCGTTCTTTGTCATTATAAAAGTGGAGCAAAGATAACTGGGCCTGGTAGATCTAACCGTGGAGAGAAATTCACCAGTAGGGGCACCATCATGCTGACTGCACATATGTTTCTTACAAAGATTGTGCCCTAAAAATACAGCAGAAGCACTGTCATTATACATAGAAAGGGCATTTATCAGGACATGCTTAACAAAGCATGGGATCTTAGATTGTCCTGATCCCACTTTTAAAAATTCTTGGTACTGACATCAGAGCTCTGGTGATACCTCATACTGATCCCATTTTAATATCCACTTACAGGACAAAACAAGAAGATCTTCTTTTGAGAAGATCTGTAAAACATCACATGCAAGATAGATGACATTCAAGATCAGAATCATGTCTGTCAACACAACACATGTTCATGGTATGAAATATGATTAAAGTGGGCTCCTGAGTGGTGCAAAAGCAAAACATTCATCCAAATGTCTGGTTAACACAAGTTCAAATCTGAGCAAAATTCATCATTGCCTGTGCTCTCAGGGTGGGCATGGCAAATTCTCTCTCCTATCAATCATAGTGGCACAAGCCAATCATTGGTGTCTCTGAGCAAAAGCTTCCATGGGAAGCTTGTGTGCTCATGCAAGGTTTTTTTCACAGTGTGTTACGTTGCACCATGATACACCATGAGCAGCAATTCAAAAAGATGGAAAGCATCATATATTTTGGAGAAAGCATGAAATATAATTCACCCTCCCCAATTTGTAGCTGCTGTATTGTAGGGGAGATAAAACTAGTATGTGTGTGAATTGGCAAAGACTATATTACGGAGAAATGGGTGGGATTAAATTGAATATGACCGTATTTGATTGGCAGATATAATATTAGTAGCATTACCATTTCACATATGAATTTCTATGACTTTGCATCAACTTTGTCCTACTGTAAGCAAAGAGACCGTAGCAGATAAATAATGGAGGATAAATAATTGTAGTGTCGAACCTAACATTTTCACTCTGTCCAGTTGATGAGAAAAAAAAAAAAAAAAAAAAAAAAACAAGCACTCTGTTCAGCGGTCCTGCCACTTCCCTAGAATAAAATAAATAGCAGTGGTGGGAATGTTTACACAGGGCTGGGCCTGAAAAAGTGCCCTCCCATTCACGCCTTGTCTTTTTTTCTTCTTCTTTTTTTGGTTTCATAGCTAATCTTTACATTATCGCTTGTGGCGCGTATATAACAAACGGCAGTGCTTATTGAACCGAAGACTTGAACATTCAGAAACTTTTCAGCCCAGTGTTTATTCAGTTATGTTCATTAACAGCATTTTATGCCTCTGTTAGCTGGTAGGTGATTTAGACACGTAGGAGAGAATACAGTCCTTTTAGCCAGTGTAACTAAAGCTGTCTTTTGAGATTAATATGTTGTAATCTTAGTAAAAATCTGTCTAAAATGATTTCAATGTAATTTTGGCTGAATTCTATAACATGCTGTGCTGAGTTCAGAAAACATGTTCTCCATGTCAGTATACAATGAAGATCATTTCACTATAGACCTATGATTAAAGTAAATCAACATGATCCTTGCTCCTGCAAAAAAAAAAAAAAAAAAAAAATATATATATATATATATATATATATATAATATATATAAAGGCTCATATAAATAGAAACATTTTCAAAGTGAGCTTGAGGTAATAAAGCTATTTTTTTTCTGTCCATTATCATGTTTCATTTACATTTTGCTGTTGTCACTGCAGTATAATAGCTGTCCCATGAGTTTCACATTATCATTTGCTGTCCTCCTATTGGTGGCTTTTAGGCAATAATCAAAGCAGAGATGAGGTTTTAATAAAAAAAATTTCCGGACACAGGCAGAACTTTGTCACCGGCTGCCTATACATGGGCTGTTATGTAATGTAATGTTATGTATTATGTTACATTACATTATGTATTCTAAGACTGCTTATCTTAACCAATGACCGAAAACTCTTATCCAAAGTGCAGTTTTAGTGACTACAGTTAACTACCAGTTAAAGCTTCCCCCTTTTTTTGTAAACATCAGTTTAACATGGTTTTTTTTTTTTTTTGGTTTTGTTTTTTCAATTTCGGTTCATATATGCTGACATTGACTAGAGGAATGGTTTTATCTATTATTGTTGTTATCATCTGTAGACACTACCCACACATCCCAGTTATGTTTTATAACAGTGTTCTAATTACTAGTGCTTGTTATGGTATATTGTTTTACCATGCTCATGTGGGAATAGAGCTACAGGGTTAGAGTTAGAGGGTTTTCTAACCAGCATACCTTGATCCATCCTAAACCCTATACCAGAGTGTGCTTTGTTGCTAGCCCTAGTGTCAGTACCTGAGGTTTGAGTCAGGGCAGGGATTGAGTGGGGATATGGTGTTTGCTGTTGTCAGATTGTGGGTGGGGTTTGTCGGTCTGTGGGGCAGTGACCTCATCATGCTTAGACCGTTTAGCCCTAATGCATGTTGAATTCTTTTATGACATATGCACCACGAGGTGCACTAAGGTTTACCAGTTGAAACGTTCCACCGCTCTGAAAGCCACAGCTCTGAACAAGCTGCTCAGAACAACACCAGTCTTCTCTCCATTGACGTAAGCAGCAGGCACTTGGAAAGTGCATCGTACGCGGGAAAAGGCATAGGGAATCCACCACTCAATCACACTATGTCTGAAGCTCCATCACAACTAGCAACCAGGACAAACTCAACCAGTGACCAAAAAAACAGCGAAACATAACAAGAGACATGCAAACACAAGACAAAATTAAAAATTAAACATTTTTTAAGAAAGGAAAAAAAAAGAAAGATCCCAGTGAGAAGCAACAGCCAAAACGTGCACAGCATACTCTCAAACACAAATAGAATAATTAAGTTAAAGTGCTGATTTCACCACTTAAACATAAAGTGCTCAATCATCTAAAGCAATTAAGTAATTGCACAAAAAGTGCCTTCATTCAGGAAACCCATCTCAAACCATCAGACCATCTCAAAATTCGTAAAGGGTAGCTCTAACTCTCTTTATTCTCAAGTAAGTCTTGGGTTGTAGCTATTTTTATACACAAATTAGTCCCATTCACAGTGTCGAAAGTAGTAGCAGACCCTAACAGGCACTTTGTTATTGTAGCAGGAAAGATGGCCTTAACTGGGACAATGAGTGTGACAAAGTAGACTATCATGGCAACACGGTAGCACTTGTTCAAATAATAGATAAGTCTGAAATATCCATATGACATTTTCCCCCTCAGATATCTGCTACTGGAGGCAAGGGTGCACACGCTCTCTTTTATCTCATGGACATCCATCCTCATTTTACATTTCCCCTCAGTCAATAGTTACCTACAGGTCACACAACACCAGTTATTTTTATTGGTATTTTGCTTCTGTACTTATCTGTACAGATTATGTGTTTAGTGAAAGTGGGGAAAGTCCGTCTTCTGCATTGCTGCACTGCAAAACAGATCATGCACTTGGCACATTGTTTATGAGGAGTCAGGTCATCTGGCACAACCAGGAAGCCGACTGAGCTGTTTATGAGGTTTAAGGTGGGGGGGATTCGGTAATTGTAAATACCGGGATAAAAGAAACAGTAAATTACTATGGCCTCTATTTGATCCTATTTTGATTTTTATTATTATTTAATTAATGAGCCATAATGAACAGGTGAAGTTGATCAAGAAAGGTTTTAAGTAATAGAGGTACTTTGACATTAATACTTAACGGTGGATACTTTGGATAAAGAGGAGGTGGTTAAGGACTTTCTACAAGTTTCGGGCAAGTCTAACGCATTGCAGTCCAAGTTAGGCAAGGGAATGGTGGCCTTGATGTGTAACTTCATGAACGAGCAGCAGAACAGGGATGAGAGGTATATTCTGGAGCTCCAGGGGCTACGAGAGTCTACACTCCAGTCAATTTTACATGCAACAATGCCAGCTCTGACCATTACTGAGAGCAGACAGAAGGAAATGAAGACTACAGCACCCCATAGAAGGAGGGCCAATGCTGATAATAGTTCTTCACGAGACACCCACTTACCTCTGGCTCCTGCTCCAGAGGGGCAGCTGACACCACAAGCTGCTGGGAGGATGTGTGGAGGACATTGAGAAATATCTTCGGTGGTTCGAGCGCCTGTCCAGGACTTGGAGATGGCCTGAAGAGGAGTGGAGCTATTGACTCATCCTTTTGCTGACAGGACAGGTGCTGGCGGTTTACCTAGCCATGGACGAGGAGCAGTGATCTGAAGGAGGTGCTACTAGAGAAGTTAAACATTTTGTTGGAAACCTACCCTCAGTGCCTCCAGGTGACCTCTGTACCATTGGGGGAGTCACCTACAGAGACCTACCATCACCTACATCACCCTATTGGCATTGGGTCAAACCTGAATCAATTTCTAAGGAGGAGATTGGTGAAACCATCCTCATGGAGTAACTACTTAAGGTGCTGCCATACAACAGCCGAATGTGGCTAAGGGAGCATGAACCAACTTCAGGACTGGCAGTGGCAAAGCTGGGGCAGCAATACCTGAAAACTCATTGCAGAGGTCCACTCTGTCACCCGAGGTAACATACATGCACAACGATCCTCTGGCAAGGGCGTAACCATGGTATGGACATTGGTGGGGTCCACTTTGTTGTCCTTAGCCCAAATGTAGTGTAAAGGAACAAAATGTTGTGCAACTTTCCTCACTTTCACTCACATTTATAACAATCAGTCACAACGTGAGGGTTCACAACGAACACGGCCGGAGGATATGCAGGTGAATGAAACGTTACTGATCAAAAACCGGAACTGACTTTAGCCTAGCCCACTTCGTGGGTGTGTAAATATCAAAAGTTAATTGACATTCTTAAGAACAAATCAAGCCATGGCATGATGCCATCTATACTAATCTAAGGTTACCTACTATTTAGGTATCTAGTTACTTACTGTCTGAAAAAAAATCTCGTATGTTCTGCTGCTATTTGATAAGCTTGGCTGCTGTCTCCATTTCTTACAGACTGAGCTGCCAAAATATATCAATAAACTTGCGTTGAGCATGGGCGCAACCAAGTGTACAATTGGAGGGGACACACAAACCTATTTTACTTAACAAATGGAAATACTGTATATGTAAAAGGAATAGACATAATTAAATAGAATAGATGAAGAAAAGACAGATCAGTTGGAAGGGTTAAGTAAATGGGGACATACAGAAAAAAAAAAATGAACTGTATGTTGGGGGGGGGGGGGGCACAATCCTCCAAAGAATGCGCGGTTACGCCCATGTCCTCTGGACCCAGTGCTGAAATTGGTTATGTAGACTGAGTGAATAGTGCACAGGGGGCAAAGTCAACTGATTTGTTTTTACTGTCAACAGCTAGGACACAAGATGTCTGTGTGTCCTGAGAGCAAAGCCAAATTGACAGGATTTTGCTACGTCACAAGAAAAATGACATTGTAAATAACTCTGTAGGGGAGAGTTAGACAGTATTTGAAGTGACTGTGGGTGGACATTTGGTAAAAGCTCTATTGGACATTGGTAGCTCTCTCTCTCTCACTCTCTCTCTCTCGGTTATAACCATGTTCTGTGTCAAATGTCAACTATATTACTACCATGTCTATTCTGTGTGGACATGGGCATGAAAAGCAGTAATCCCGATCCGAGGTAACTGTGTGTGTGTGCAAGACCACCCATAACTGTTAAATGTTGCATCCTGCCAGCTGATATAATTTGGACAGAGACTTACCGGTACTGTATGAACTGCTACAATCCACCACAGATGCTGAACGTGTTTCTGTCACTTCGATGGTAAATGTGTCATTTCCTGCTGCTACTCGGGGACAACCCAAAGTGGGTCTGCAGTCACTGCCAGACTTTGACAGTAGCCTGCTGCAGGGTAGGACAAAGGGCCCTAAAAAACCCACCTACAGCAGTCGTTGGCAAAATACATGGGTATTCCAATCCTCAAGACTTCTACAAAAGGCCTTCCAGTCAGTTGCTGGAGGATTCCAGAATATATTGAGGAATTACAAAGAGATGATGAGTCATTGATGCCATTGTTTCGAAACGCTGAGAATGAACAGGACAAAGCTGTGTGACGAGAAATATGTTGAGATGAATGATGTGTTCACACGCTGAATTGTACTCACATGTTGTCATAACAGTGTCTTGCACTTAGCACACATGCTTCCATGGGCCGGTCACATGGCCCAACAGAAGACATGCACGCATCACTTCACACTTTTACTGGCCTACCATGAATACTGATGTACAGACATACATCAGCATGCCAAAAACCAGTGCTGTGCATCAGCGGGCACTTCTATACCCTCTGTCTGTCATATCTGAACCATTTGTGTGCATCGCCATGGGCATTGTGGGGAAATTGGAAAAAAAGCAGCGCAGCACACCAGTACAGTCTGGTTATTAACGATTATGCTGCAAGGTACCGCAAAGCTTTCCCGCTCCAATCCATTACTATGCCAAGGTCAACCATGCCTTAATTCAGCTATTTTCCAGGTTGGGCATCCCTGACAAAATCTTAACTGACCAGGGGACAAATTTTACCTTTCAGCGAATGGGACAGCTACATATATAGCTGGGCATCAAGTGGTCAAGGTGGGCGAGATGGGAAGGGGGAAGAGGTGGTACAACCAGCATGCCAGGCTTGGACAATTCCTGCCAGGGCAGAAGTTGTTACTCCTGTTGCCAAGAGCAGCAAACAAGCTGTTGGTGTCACGGTTCTAAGGACTCTGGACTCCATTTCCCATCAGCCACTGCAAGTCACATGTTTTTCTGCACCTGATTCACATTTTGGTTAATGAGCACTGGTGTGTATATATAGTTGGGTTTGGCACTTAGTCTTTGTCTTTCGTTAATTGTGTTTAGACCCCTGTTTCTGTGTGTAGACTCCTGTTCCATGTTTCTCGGTGTTCTGTTTCATGCCCGTGTTTTCATGTATTAGTCCTAGTGTTAGTTTCATGCTTCTGTGTTTAGGTAGGTTAGTGGTTTTGTCTTTGTTTTGTATTCTTATATAATAAATATCGTTAAAGATCCAGCGATTGCATCCGCCTCCTTTACGCGACCGTTACAGAACGAAAGACCAAGACTAAGTGCCAAACCCAACTATATATACACACCAGTGCTCATTAACCAAAATGTGAATCAGGTGCAGAAAAACATGTGACTTGCAGTGGTTGATGGGAAATGGAGTCCAGAGTCCTTAGAACCGTGACAATTGGCCAAGTGCCAGGGGTCTTACCCTGTTTTAAGGAAAATTGGGCTGGTAATGCACAAGATACACCACCCTGACAAAGGGAAAAAAAAAACAAAAACAAATTTATCATGTGAACTTACTTACATGTGAAGGAGTGGAAGGAGTCACCCAGTAAAACTACAGAAAAATCTTTCCTGATATGGAAGGTGAGGGATGCGGAAGATGAGATACCAAAGCCAGAGAGGAGCTCACAGGGAAAGCCTGCACACTTAACCAATCCCAAGAAGGTGGACTTGAGACACCTGTTTGACCAGTATCCTGCCTTGTTCCGTCAGAGGCCTGGATGGATGAGATATTTCATCACACCATCCATCTGACCGACCTGACACTTTCAAAGCAATTGCCTTACCGGGTTCCTGAGAGCATAGTGGTTCCATTAAAGAAAGAGATTGAGAGAATGAAAACACTGGAAGTAATCAAACCCATGAGTGAGTGGAGCAGTCCATTGGTTATTGTCCCGAAGAAGGATGGAAGGCTGCAGATTTGCATCGACTTTCTCAAGTTGAATGTATAGTCAAGATTTGATGTTTACCCAATGCCTCAAATAGACAACATGTTGGAGAGGATTGGCATGGCACAGTTCATTATCACTCTGGATCTGTGCAAGTCATAATGGCAGGTGCCCCTCTATCCAGCCTCTAGACCATAAATCACATTCCAAACTCCGCTGGGGTTGTTTCAGTTTACTGTTCTTTCCTTTGGTTTGCATGGGGTACCTGCCAAATGCTATTGGACAGTGTTATATAAGGTTCAGTAGGATGGTCTGCTGTGTACTTGGATGATGTGGTGATCTTGAGTAACACCTGGGTGTAACACCGGTGGTGGACCTTTGAAAAGATCCAAAAGACAAGGTTGACCTTAAATGCGACAAATTGCAAATGGGCTAGGCAGGAAACCAGCTATCTCTGGTATCACCTGGGAAATGTTCAGCTACTCCCCCAGGTGGATAAAGTGGAGGCCATATGCCAGAATCCAAAACCTAAAACCACAAAGGAGGTGAGGGCCTTTTTAAGTTTTGTAGGTTGGTACAGAAGATTCATACCCAGCTTTCCTCCATTGCAACCCCCTTGACGAATCTTTCAATCTACGTGGTGAAGAAACAGTCAGAAAGTGTAGTATATTGAGTAGATGCCCACAATTGCAGGAGTGTCTGTGTATGTGTATGTATAAAAATTAATATTGTCCACAAATTTCTTCATCTCTTTCAAAGTATTTCAGTCTTCATTCCAAAATCTTTCTTCAACATGCTTGAAAGTTCTATTTCCCAGATAATGTGGAACAATTCACAAATGTATTTTGCGGAAAACAAAAAAAATGTGTGGCATGGCTCTTCCCTACCTTCTGTTTTACTACTGGGCAGCAATCATACACTCTACTGTACAGGTCTCACACAAATGAACTAAACCAACCACCACCATGGCTCAAATCATGCATGTCCCATATAAAAATTCCTTCTGTGTCTTTCTATCACATCATAACTGGTAAATATGCTGTCACTGTATTTTTATGATTTTTTATGAACTTTTTAACAACTACATTAATAGAGTACTTTAAAAACTAAAAAAATCTGAAAAATACAGTGACAGCATATTCACGGAATATATATATATATATATATATATACTGTATATTGTCCCAAAGAAATGGAAAAAAAAAATAATAATAAATGATACCCTTGGTCATGTTACCTGCACATATGTATTTGGCCCTTCACACTGAAATTGTAGGGTGCAGACTGTGACCTATCAGTCCAGGAAACACTCCTCAACACAAGAGCCTTGAATACATGGGCCTCATAAGCCCTTTTCCAAGAATGGTGTCCACTCCACTGAACACTGAAACTCAGTATATTAGTGCCTTTTCTCGCTAATACTCTTGTGGCTGAATGAACGCAAATCCTCACAGCCACACCATCATCAAGTGGAAAGTCTTCCCAGAAGAGTGGATGTTATTGTAACAGCAAATGGGACTAAATTTGGAATGAGATGTTCAACAAGCAAATTTGAATGTAATGGTATATTCTACCCCAATTATAATGCCAGAACATCGATTCTATAACCAATTAAGCTAATATAGTAAATTATTAAACCATTAGGCATCATTGACCTAGGGTATCGATCCTTATTTGATAAAATATCCAACATAGCTTAAATACACACAGTGTATATTTGAACGTTATTTTGATCTGGTCAAACATTACCTGTGTAGTACATACATATACTAAAAAAGTTACAAAAAAAATACCACAAATTTCTCTTTAAACTATACAAACCTTTACTGAACTGAGCCTTATTGTCTAAATAGGTGCCTGCCAAGTCACTCTCTGTCATTCTCTCACTCTTTCAGTCCCATGGGTGGAGCTCTCCTTTAAAAAAAAAAAAAAAAAAAACAGGTCTCACGTACATTGAAGCATACTGTTGGGCCAAGAGAACACCAATAAGGTTGCTGTATGTCAGGATAGAAAATAACATTAATATTCTGGACTCTGTGCAGGCTTTCTCTCTCTCTCTCTCTCTCTCTCTCTCTCTCTCTCTCTCTCTCTCTCTCTCTCTCTGTGTCCATGATACCCCAATATGCCCTTTCCTCAGCTCACCACACACTCACACTCACACACACACACACACACACACACACACACAAGGAAAGCTGTCTCTTCCAGGAGCCTGACACTGATTAGCGGCCTCCGCCTTAGCCCTCCTCCCTCTTGCCACTGAGGCTCATGGGACAGGAAACTTTAGGAACTATTAGCGGTTTCTTAAGGCCTGCATTTCTCTTATTAGAATTGGCGCCATTCCTCCCGTCTCTTGCACTCGCCACTGCTTTATTGGGTTCGGCCGATCCTCCCCGGAGATACATGCAGTGCTGACCCAAACATACTGAGCCTATAGATTTACACGATATGCTACACTATTGTCTAGGCTACTTGGGGAAAAAGACTTACAGTGACAGTTTTATCAAATAAGAGTTTATTCTTATGTTCATATTCATTCTTAATGCCAGTACAAAATAAATGAAACACACTCTCGCAGAAATTCTTTCTCTTTAGAAAACACAATTGTTGTAC
>JAFFST010044720.1:85626-114088 GCA_022414735.1 Noturus placidus | reverse complement strand
TATATATATATATATATATATATATATATATATATATATAGGCAAATTAAAGAACTATTTGAATGCTTAAATTATTTGCCATTCATTATGTGCACCATTAATATGATGTGAAGGCCTCCACAGGCTGGTTATTATATTCTGTCTTATACCGAAGTATCGTGTTATGGATAAGCTTTACTGTATTTGGTAATTCCTTTAATTTGGAGAGAAACTAATTAAACTCATCACCTTTAAGTAATATTTTATTAAACACACAAGTGAAGCAGAACCACAGGAAATGTTTTGAGAGATACAACAAATTATTATTTTTTGTTTATTTATTGAATTAGCTACTTATTTATATTATTGGTCTCATTTGTGTTATTTAATGTGTCTTGCGATTGCAAGTACATTTTATTTTTAAGTTTAATTTTTAAATTGAATATGTTTTTCATTTAGAATGGTTTAGGTTCTTGTTGCTATTGTTGATTTATGTTGATATGTTTTCTATGATAATATTGAATTACGTATAACTATCATAATACTTGTGACATTCTGTAAGCATTCTAGACACAATAATTGAAATAATTGACAGTCATTCTGCACAACAAAAGCATTGCATTGATATCGATCTCTTCAATGAGACCCAATCAGCAGGGTATTGCTTTGTTTTTTATTTTATTTATTTATTTATTTATTTATTTATTTTTAGAGAATGTAACATTGACTTTGAGGAGAAGTGAATGCATTGATATATATATTGCTCTTAAGATCTCTTCAGGGTTTTATATATATATAAACCCTGAAGAGATCTTAAGAGCAATACAGTGAAAATTTTGCCTTTTGGTGTCGCATGCTGTCCTCATTTGATGAAAGAAAAGCAATACTGCAAAGCACTAGTTATTTATTTTTTTTTTCTTCAGTTTTAATTTATTTGTATATCGCTTTTAGCAATGGACATTGTCCAAAAGCAGCTTTACACACACACACACACACACACATTCACACACACATTCACACACACATACACACACACATACACACACACACACAGACACACACACACACACACACATACAGTATATACAGTATCTCATAAAAGTGAGTACACCCCTCACATTTTTGTAAATATTTCCTTATATCTTTTCATGTTGCAACATATACATGTGGTGACAGTGGTGAGGAAAAACTCCCTTCGACAACATGAGGAAGAAACTTTGAGAAGAACAAGACTCAAAATGGAACCCATGCTCAAATGGGTAACACAGGATAGGGAGATTATAAAGAAATCCATTCTATAAATGTGCTAATACTACATGGCCAAATAGTGCAGTAGTGTGAAAAGGAAAATTCAATACATGAAGTCTGTTTTGTTGAACTTATCTGCTGTTAACTGATGGAGGCTTGTTTAACTTTTTGTGGTAATTGCAGTCCTAAAGCTATCATAGCATAACTGTTTAAATGAATGGTCCAAAGCCATCTTTGCCATGGTTTTTAAGTGGTACCATTCTCAGTGTTGAGCAATCATTAATATTAATAACTGATTCTCAGTTACCACAAGCTGTGTAAAATAGGCAGTGGCATCTATAATAAAGGGATCTGCCCAGTGATCAAAACCATTTTTTTAAACCTCTGGGAAGTCTTAAAAGAGCATGGCAGAGCATCTATGAGGAATGTGCTGTTTGCATAAAGAAAACGTAACAGAGCTCCTTGGATTACCACTTTAAATTGTTATCCACGTTATGCAATATTTTATCTCAAAATAATCTTAATTATTTTCAGACGGATGTTCTCTCACCCCCATAAAGGAAACTTTTGACTGTAACTTCAGAACTGTCGTGACTCAAAACATCGCATTTTGTTCTGATGCTTATCGAGAGTTTAAAGAGTATATCATGTGTACAGTATTTTCTATCCGTCAGCCTCTGTGCACAACTGGATAGGAACGGTTCAGCTTTCAAGTGGGTGTGGTATATTTAAATGAATATAATGCTAGTTGATTCCTTTACTTCACAAGAATATAACAAATCTAAGAATTTATTTTATAAAGAAGTTTATTGAGATGATTTCTGCAGGGACAATGTGCATGGCATATTAATCAGTGTAGATCAGTTTGCATGAAATATTGTATTTATTGTCATGTTATATGCATAAGTAGAAATCTTTTTTCATTGGTATGCGAATAGAGACTATTTATTAGGTACAGAACTGCCAAAAAGACCAGAATGAAGCCAAAAGTAGAATTAGTTATTGTTTAGGTGAACAAACTTAACTCTTTTTATTCAAATTCCGAGTGTGTGAGATCCCAGCTCTGTACCAGCTACAGCCATGCATTTCTGTTCAATCAAAATGATTTCATGACACTCTTGATACAGTTCCTTTTTCGGATCTTTGCAAAACAGACACAGCATTTGTTTTGTTTTATGAAGTAGTCCATATCCACAAGCCAGTCGCTCGATTAGATTTTAATCTCAGATGACGCCTTATCATCTGTCCCTTAGACTATAATGATGTCAATAAGATCACATAAGTGATCTGACATCAGTAGACATGGCCGTTTAATGCTAAAACAGCTGGTAGTTGTATAACCCCCAATGTGATGTTTGACAAGGCAGAGGATTTAGCTGACTGCTAAAGTGATTACATTATACATATAAGAAGGCTCAGGGGAACAAGTGTGATTTAGTGGTCTGCAAGTTGTCACTGAAAAGTACATGTCAGAGGCTGCAAGACTGTATTAGCAGTGTTAAATGAGCTAGAGGTAATACAGGTCAGGTATTACATACATGTTCAGTCTTGCATACATGTCCACACACTACATGACAGGCACTTATTAATGTTATGTGTTCACATAATTAGGTAAATTTAGTTGACTCGTGTGTAATATATGTGTCAAGTGTCATAATAATAATAAATATATATATATATATATATATATATATATATATATATATAATTAAATATATAAATGTAAGAAAAAGACACCAAGGATTATTCTTACAAGAAAATGTAAGTAAAATCAACTAGCAGTTTTCTTTTTTATTAGTAAATTTCAAGTACACATCATTTAAATATTATTTCTTGCTCCCATTTGAATGCATCTGATTTTGCAAAACATTTATCATCATTGTGACTTATTGGCCACTAACATCAGGAGTACAAACCCTATTCCAAAAAAAAAAAAACATGTGTTATTCACACTAGAACATAGAAAACATATCAAATGTTTAAATTGAGTAAATGTTTTCAATTTTAAGAAAAACAAAACAAAACAAAAAAAAAAAAACAAGTTACTTTTGAATTTGATGGCCGCAACACATCTCAAAAAAGTTGGGACAGGTGCAACAAAAGGGTGGAAAAGAAACAGCTGGAGGTTAATTGGGAACAGGTCAGTAAAAAGATTGTGTATAAACAGAGTATCTTATTGTGGCAGAGTCTTTCAGAAGTAAAGATGAGCAGAGGTTCACCAATCTGTGAAAAACTGCATCTACAATTTGTGTAATAATTTCAGAATAATGTTCCTCAATGTAAAATTGTGAAAACTTTGAATATCTCATCATCTACAGCACATAATATCATCAAAAATTCAGCGAATCAGGAGAAATATCTGTGCTGAAGGGATAAGGGTGAAAATCAGTACTACATGCCAGTAATCTTTGTCCCTCAGGGGGCACTGCATTAAAAACAGGCCTGATTCTGTAATGGAAATCACTACATGGGCTCAGAAACACCTCCAGAACTCATCGTCTGTGAACACAGTTTATAATGTGCCATCCACAAACACTGGTTAAAACTATATAATGCCGAGAAGAAGCCATATGTGAACATGATCCACAAATTCCACCGTTTTCTCCCATTAAAATGGGAGTGGAAAAGTGGAAAACTTTTATCTTAGAATTTGGATTTGTATGACTACAGAACAGTCATACAAATCCAAATTCTAAGATAAAATTAAATTCTTTTTGGAAACCATGGACGCCGCATCCTCTAAACTAAAGAGGAGAGGTACCATCCGGGTTTTTGATCAGCACTCAGTTCCAAAGCCTGCATCTCTGATGGTATGTGATGCAACAGTGCGTATGGAATGGGCAGCTTGCACATGTGGAAAGGCACCATCAATGCTGAAAGCTATGTACAGGTTTTAGGGCAACATCTGCTTCCATCCAGATTCCATCCTATCTTTTCTTCTGAGAGACTCTGCCTCTCTAAGATACACTTTTTATACCCAACCATGTTACTGACCTGTTGCCAATTAACCTAATTAGTTACAAAATGTTCCTCTGGATGTTTCATTTTAGTAGCACTTACTTTTCCAGCCTTTAGTTGCCCTAAAAATGAGTAAAAATGAGAATAAATATCATCCTTGAAGGAGGACGTTTTTACCACTGTCACTGAAAGCTATTTTTATGGGTACACTTGTAAATAAGATGGAGGAGTACACTGAGTGAGAGGATTGTTTGATTTGAAACCCAGCTTTTATTCTCCCAAGAAGACTCAGTTTCTGACCTGTATCTCCTCCAAAAAGTAAATTGAGCCTGAATGCAGGTAAGGCCATTTTCAGAGATCTCAGCCAAGCCACAAAGAGGACAGGAAGTTGACTCTCCATTGCTCAGTGGCCCATGACACCGCTTCTCAATGTATCTATTTTATTAGAAAAATCTAAATATTTTTCTTCATGATGCCTGGAAATTCCTCCACTCCAACTGAAACACTTAAGGACTCTGCGCCTTGTAAATATTAACTCATAGCTCTGGAGTTCAGTGAACGATTTTACAGAATTCCAAAAACATTATTATTTTCTTCTGGGGCATGGTGGCTTAGTGGTTAGCGTGTTTGCCTCACACCTCCTGGTTGAGGGTTCGGTTCCCACCTTGGCCCTGTGTGTGCAGAGTTTGCGTGTTCTCCCTGTGCTGCAGGGGCTTCCTTCGGCTACTCTGGTTTCCTCCCCCATGCCAAAAACCTGCATTGTATGCTGATTTGCATGTCTGTAAATGTGCCCTGAAATGGATTGGCACCCCATCCAGGGTGACCCTTGTCTTGTGCCCCATGCCCCCTAGGATAGCCTCCAAGTTCCCTGTGACCTAGTAAGGATAAGTGGTACAGACAATGGATGGATGGATTGTTCTTTTCTATGATCACAGTATATATCACTGAAACACATGCGTGCACGTAGATATGAACTAAATAGCATTCTATGGTCAGATATACAGTATGCTTACTGATGACCTTTAATCATATGAGGATAAAAGTACAATAACTCGAATGAAAAATAATGAAATTTGGAATGAATCAAGAGAAGGAGAATAAAATATATTTTAATAAAATCTTGTGTTGTTTATCAGCATGTACTGGTCAATTGTAGAAGCTAATAACTGTAGTTTCTAGAAATTATTCTTCAAAATCTGTCGACCTAGTTCCTGAAAAAGAACTGTAAAGGTAAGATCATCTTGCCTGGTAAAGAAACTTAATTTCCTGTGGACTTTTGTACTGTGATTTTTTTTTTTAACCTTAGGCCTGATTGCACACCAAACTTGGAGGATTTCTAAAAAAAAAAAAAGTGTGGCTGAATTTGTCAGAAGCCATAAGAAAAGGTAACTTTAACTGCAGCCCCATCCTGACTTAACCATTTGAGTCTTTTTCATACAAGACATTTAAAAAAAAATGTAGTCAATATCCTGTGCATTTCATGGTAATGAAGATGAGTGCAGGAGGATGTTGGAGTCCAGAACACATTACAAGCTCTCCTTCTCTTGATCACTCCAGCAGCTGCAGCCTGGGATTCATATTAAATGGCAAGAAGAGGTCTCCAAAATAAGACAAATCCCCATTTGAAAGGAGTACTGACAGGTCTGGAGAAAAAGAGTGAGTCTCTAGGGTCTCTTTAGGGAAGTTATTCCCAATTAACAGACAAGCTCTATGAACGTTCCTCCACCTATGTCAGGACATAGTGTATAAGAGTCAAAAGTTGAGCCCATTTGAGATTTTTTTCGCTCCTTCAGCTCTTTCAAAGTTTGAGACAAAGCCTCATGAGCACCAGGAGGGGCATTAAACAGCTTTCTAAATCACACTGAGTTGATGTGCAATCTGTTTTGACAATCCGGCTCCTTTAAGGATCATGGTGGGTGTGTTGCAAAGCAGGTATAAGCAGCTATAATGACTGCTATATAGGTTTTTAATGCTTTTTGCCATAGCTACTGCAATTTCTACATTTATATCAGACACGGTCTTATTTCCTTCATTCCTGCTGCTGTCATTATTTCTATTTCTGCTTTTGACTTGCTCTCAGATTCTTCTTCTTTAATTCACACCCCCTCCCACTGGTCGTCCTACACCTGCTGAAAAGTTTGATTTCTTTTTGCTTCCACCATCTGGCAGTGCTTCTGTTTATCACTTACCTTTCTGTATTCTGCTCCCACCTATGCTGGCGTAGCTTATGCTATTTCTATTACTTTTTTTGCGTCATTGTCTCATACCTCGGTTGGTTTTTGCCAAGCTATTTTACCGGTGACTCACTGTCTTGCAAGTCCTACAAAACTGTAGTTTATAGTTTGTGTTGACTCAGTGACAAAGGCATTAGCTAGAAAATCACCTAGAGAAGTCCAAACTCTGGCGGGTTTCAGACATACGGAAATCATTTATGTGTTAGTGATCTGCTTGAGTGACAAAGTACAAGGTTTTGGCTCTTGAGATAAATCATTTCATCTCAAATTCCTCAGCCTCATGGAAATGATTT
The DNA here is from genome assembly GCA_022414735.1 of Noturus placidus. NCBI lineage: Eukaryota > Metazoa > Chordata > Actinopteri > Siluriformes > Ictaluridae > Noturus > Noturus placidus. Next base: position 107,376 of record JAFFST010044720.1, on the reverse strand, counting down.
TGCATTACTGGTAACATTAGGCATTGTTGCTATACAGCTATGAGTTTGAGGCAAGTGCTTCTTATATAACAAAGAAGGGCTCACACTTACTATAGAATGAAAAGTCAATTGCAATTGAGACGCTGTTGGAAAATAAATAGTGGGACAAACCTGTAATTAAAATGTATAAATATAATGATACAAATTGCAATATAAATGTAGTGTAATGTATCTGTATATTGCCCAAACAACCCAGTGTGTTATTTACGACCCATTCTAGAAAAGTTAGGATGCTGTGTTAAATGTAAATAAAAACAGAATGCAAAGATTTGCAAATCTCATAAACCCATATGTTATTCACACTAGAACATCGAAAACATATCAAATGTTTAAACTCATTAAATGTACCAAATTAAGAAGAAAAAAAAAAAAAAAAAAAAAAAAAAAAAAAAAAAAAAGTAAATTTTAACTTGATGGTCGCAACCCGTCTCAAAAGTAAGAAAAAAAAATAAACAGCTGAAGTTTAATTTGGAACAGGTCAGTAAGATGCTGGGTATAAAAGAGTATCTTAGAGAGGAAGAGACTTTCAGAAGTAAAGATAGGCAGAGATTCAGCAATTTGCGGAAAACTGCGTCTACACTTTGTTGAAAAATTTCAGACTAATGTTCCTCAACATAAAACTGTGAGGACTATGAATCTCTCATCATCTACAGTACATAATATCATCAAAAGATTCAGAGAATCTGGAGAAATCGCTGTGCTGAAGGGATAAGTGAAAATCAATACTGCATGCCCGTGATCTTTGGGCCCTGCATTTAAAAACAGGCCTGATTCTGTAATGGAAATTACTGCATGGGCTAAGAAACACCTCCAAAACTCATTGTCTGTGAACACAGTTCGCCGTGCCATCCACAAACGCTGTTTAAAGCTCTATCATGCAAAGAACAAGCCATATGTGAACATGATCCAGAAACACCACCGTTTTCTCTGGGCCAAAGCTTATTTAAATTGGACTGAGGCAAAATGTAAAACTGTTCTGTGGTCAGAGGAATCGAAATTTTTAAATATTTTTGGAAACTGCGGACTAAAGAGGGACCTTCCAGATTTTATCAGTGCTCAGTTCAAAAACCTGCATCTCTGATTATGGGGGGGGGTGCATTAGTGTCTATGGATTGGACAGCTTGCACATCTGGAAAGGCATCAATGTTGAAGGGTGTATACAGGTTTTAGAGCTACATCTGCTTCCATCCAGATTCCATCCCATCTTTACTTCTGAGAGATTCTGCTGCTCTAAGATACTCTTTTTTTATATACAATCATGTTACTGACCTGTTGCCAATAAACCTCCAGCTGTTTCTTTTTAGTAACACTTACTTTTCCAGCCTTTTATGAAATTCATAAATCATTGTATTCTGTTTTTATTTACATTTTACACAGCGTCCCAACTTTTTTTGGAATTGGGGTTTTAAAATGGTATACAAATCTAAACATAAAGTTCATGCACCATGGAAACATTTAGTGTGTGCTTCTCTCCCCCATGTGATTCTCTCCCATGCATGTGCAAATTAAAAAGAATGGCTGAAAATATGAAGAAATTGTTTGCTGAAAAGTGTGACTGATTACATGTTCCTTTCAACTTCGGATGATTAGCAGCAGCTATATTTGAGCATGATATTGTCTCCCAAAACCCCAGTGCAAATTAGTGTCATGTGAGTGTTGTCAGGTATGTGGTTTATTCATTCTCATAAATTCTATCTCTTAATGCTATTATCAAGACGATCACCAGTCACACCGCACTTTTCCCAGTGCCAAGCTTTAAATCCTGTCAAACTGAACAGTCAAACTGAGACTAAAAACAAACTTGACAATCCTACTATTAATTGTTTTGAACTTGTAGCTTCAATGAAAGCCAACTCAAACACTCAGACAATCCAACAAGTTTACATTCAAATTTATCCATCACAGAGTTGGGATTGGCATGGCGTGCTCACCAGTCTCTGATAGAGTGTTACCAAAGACAGCCAAATACAAAATTCTGGAAGTGTCTACAATGTTCTACAGGTAACATTTGGTGGTGATAGCTCAGTGTTAACACATTGGTCTTCTAAATGGAAGGTCATGAGTTCAAATCCAATTACCACCAAGCTACCAGTGCTTGGCCTTTGAGCATTGCCCTTAAACCTCAGCTGTGTTCGTGAGATAAATTTAATCTACTCTGTATAAAGGCTTCTGCCATGTTTCATAAATGTGTATTATGAGGGCATAGGGTTAATGTTTTGCCTTAATTTGTGCCTCCTAATGTATGTACATCTGCTCCTGATAGAGATACATTGCACATTAGAATGACTGCAATAACAAATAGTAACATGTTGGTTGTGTGCTTGGTGGCCCGTGGACTCCGGAGTGCAAAAACATGCAGATCTACCTCGGACATCTGACAAAATATAACACAATTAGATATAACAGATTGGTATTATGTATTATGCATGCATCAGGTCCAATCCCGAAGTGAAAGAGTCCAGGAAATGGTTTTGTACAGACATGATCCCAAACATACTTCCAAGATGACCACTGCCTTGCACGGAAAGTAAAGGGGCTGAATAATTTTGCTCGCCCAATTTTTCAGTTTTTTATTTGTTGAAAAACTTTGAAATATCCAATAAATTTCGTTCCACTTCATGATTGTGTCCCACCTATTGTTGATTCTTCACAAAAAATTACAGTTTTATATCTTTATGTTTGAGGCCTGAAATGTGGCAAAAGGTCGAACAGTTCAAGGGGGTCGAATACTTTCGCTAGGCACTGTATTTACAAACATGTGAGGGGTGTACTCACTTTTGTGAGATACTGTAATTTAACTTGCAGTTAACCAGCAGTTCACCACCAGAATTACGGGGTGTCTTTGAGTAGGAAAATGACCAAACTCTGGATCATCAGGACTGGAGACACTCTTCCCGAAGGTACAGTAGAAGCATAAAATTTATGAGAACAAAAGAAAGGTGGAGCATCTATGGAAGCAAATCACTTTGGGTGTAGATGTTTGCCAGAAAGCTTTCAGTGACTTGCCCAAATGTTTGCCGAAAGAACCATTAATGTTTGTTTGTTGTGTCTAACTTATTAAGCTCCACTGCACATGACAGGCCTGGGTAACATTGGCACAGCTCTGAGACGTGGCCTGGAATTAAGTAGCCACTGACGCCTCAATCAGAATATGACTAACATGACTATTAGTGGTGTATTTGCCTGTCAGGGCATTTGTGTTTCAAACTCAGACTGGAGACAGTATAAGGGGTAATGTGTAATTATGGTGGGTTAAAATTACCATGCAGAGGATTAAAGCTTTGATTAAACTATGCATACATTGTGGGAATTGCATTGCATACTCATGGCCACAACCGAATTAAAAATATAGGATAGGGGAGAAGTTAAACTGCTTTTGTATTATAGTGCAGCGGGACTTTTGTATTTTGTATCAGTAATATTCAATAATTCAAGTCAAAAATGATATTCAGAATTTTATATGTATTGCGATTGTGAATAATAGTCCTGGGAAGAGCACAGGACAGTGTTTATGATTGCAGTAGAAGTTCTCATGTAAAAATCTACAGTATACAGGAGAGATTATATACTGAAGAATGAGGGAGACTTATAATGCATACACTGCTATAAATATGCTTGGAATTTTCAGAATTTGATCATGCATCCATGTTTGATTTATAAAGAAACCTTGATTCTCTCTAACATGTTATAAGTACCAATACCATAAATGGTAAATAAGTGGCGCACTGTGTCTTGTTCGACCATTCTCACACACACACACACACACACACACACACACACACATGCACAATTTATTTTTAACTTCAAAAATCCCTTATGTGCTCTCAAATGGCTTTTCTAAATTTACTAAAGTGTTTCTGCTTTAGAACATAGAAGGTAGCTTAACTATTATATTCCTTAAAATATATTCTAACTAGATTGGAAAAAAAAAAAAATAATAATGTCAAAATGGGCGGCTGTGGCTCAGTCGGTAGAGCGGGTTGTCCACTAATCCACTAATCGTGGGGTTGGTGGTTCGAATCCCGGCCCGGGTGATCCCATGCCAAAGTGTCCTTGGGCAAGACACTGAACCCTAAGTTGCCCCCGATGGCAAGCTAGCACCTTACATGGCAGCTCTGCTACCATTGGTGTGTGAGTGTGCTCTCATTTGTAAGTCGCTTTGGATAAAAGCGTCTGCTAAATGAATAAATGTAAATGTAAAATGCATTATGATGACTAGTGACGCCTAACTGTAGTTTGTTATTGAAGCTTTACGAGGCAGTATTCGAGTTCATAAATAAGGGAAACAAAAATGTGATATAGTCTGACACAAAACAAACTTGCTATTACCACCCCTTATGTTGACTATTTACCTATAACAACGTCACAGTGTTTTTCTCTTTTACAACAGCAATTTTCCAGCATTTTTACAGATAATTAAACAATGAAACACATCAATAGCTATGTTTCCGTACAAATTGCGAATTTAACTTTAACACACAAAAAAAAAATCAATATCACATAAAACTTTTGCGAATAAATCACAGTTGTCTTCCCATGTATTGAAGAGAAGAAAATAATCACTTCCATGGAAACTGGTGCAAAATATCAAACCCAGTTGAGACAACTGGGGAAGCCATTGTGGCGCTTGAAAACACTATGACAAACCTCATGTTATCTTTGAATTGGAGGCGGATGCCTAATATTTGGGAATGGAATTACAATGACAGACAATGGCTCAGGCATTTCACAATAACAAAAACAATTATTTGAGATGCTATGCAACGAGATTGGTGTGCTGGTTAGTCCAGTTATATGACCCACCATGCCCAAGTTCCCACAGAAAAAACACATTGCCATTGTGCCATTTTTAATTTTCTGAGCCAATTATCCAATCACATGACTTGTTGAGGCAAAGTCATGTGACCTTTTTAATGCACAATGAGGAATTTATTTAATAAATGTGTTTTCATCATAGTGTATGCACATGTCTTCTTATCAAATTAAAAACATTATCCACCTAAAAAAAAAAAAAAAAAAAAAAAAAGTTATTTTTTATGAGTGGCTTATTTTTATTTATGAGGAGATTTTATTTGGATCTGGTGTTTCCATTTTTTTTTTTTTTTTTTTTAATGCAATATCTCAAAATTCACATAACAATAGGTGGATAGAATCATGGCTAATGATTGCATATGTCTTTAATCCACTGATGTGGAACCTCTGCCATACAGGTACTTTAGTAAATTGCTACTATAAAAATTATAACATACAGTATATGCTACTGTTAAAGAAAATTATTCAACAACATTTTCAGATTCAACAATTCAATAACGCTGTGGTATAAAATGTTTTTAAAGCATGCTTCCCAAAATACAGAATAATTATTAAGTTTTTTTGAATATTGAGCTTTATGAATATAAGTTTCACAGGAAGCATGAGCACAGAGCTCTGTTTTAAATCACACCCTATTAACATTTGTTACCGGTCTGCATCATCCAGCTTAAACATGAGGAAAGTAGTTCCAATGCATAATAAATATGTGTTAAATGGGTTTAATGCTTCTGACAGCTCAGGTGCAAGTCCATACAAAAGGTTCTTAATGAGCACTGACCCATTTGCAGCTGGCCACCAGCCCAAAAACATTGACCTATGACCTATGAACTCTCTCCCATACTGCTGGCAACTCCCAATTATCAGCAATTCATACACACTGTTTACTCAGGGAGCCAAATTGGCAGGCCATGAAAGTGAGGGTGGCTATAAAACATGAACACTTCCATTTGGAGAGCAGCAAGGCACGGTGCACAACTGAGCTGCTCAGAAACAAGATAAAAGCTTGTGTTTCATTTAAACAATGTGGCAGCTTGAATGAAAAGACAGTATTTTACAGTGACACTATGGCGAAATTCCTTTTATTTTATTTATTTATTTTTTTTTATAGTTTTGCACTTTGATTTCTGGGTGCAGTTTGTAAGCCACTGAAAAGGAGGCTCTCTGTCAAAAAAAAAAAAAAAAAAAGAAAAAAGTAAAACAAGAAGCAACTTTGAAGTAAGTTGGTGGTTCTTCAGCTTGATCTCTGTCTATATTGTGTCTGTCTGTAATAAAGGACACAACCAGTATCATCAACCAGTCATTCTCCCCATTTAATTCACTGCAATTACTAAACAAAAAATCCAACAAATGTCCCAATTTGTTGTTTGACCAACTTGAAACACAGGAGGGAGAGTATCAGCACTGGATTGGCTACATGAAACGCAAGACCTTTTCTATAACGCACTACACACGCTTTTCTCACCTCGTCTGCTTTTCTCTCTTTTCATTAAACATCACGTTTCTACTGCCAAATTCTGCAGCCACAAAAAACTGCTCCGCGTCCAATTGAGCTCAAATGGAGCGCCTCTGTGCCTGACATAAATCAGTCATCATTTGCTTGTTTGTATGTGGGTTTATTTGTCTTTCGCAGTTGTTTGCAGCGTGTTAGAGCCATACTGCCGTTGTGCTGTTTGTGTGGATTATAGATGAAATCACCCATTTATTCTGAGCCCGAGCCAGTTTTGCACTTTCCCTATATATACTTTTAGCATTTGAGGTCGGGACTAATGTCACTGAAATTGATTCCATAAACCAAGCTTAAAGGTAACTTCTGTCTGTGGTATGACAAGCGCAAGGACTGTAGGTCTACAAGCTAGTGTTTGTTTTTATGCAGGCTTCATTCGTACGCATGAGTGCACACTGATGAAAGGTTGGTGTTTTGTAGTGACATCGTGATGAAGCTTAATTGTGGCGAATGACGTTCAAGAATAGAAAGTCTTGAAAATGTTCTCATTTCTGCAAGTCCAGTTGTATTTTGATTTTGTTAATGCAGACTACTGCAGGGTGTATTCCCGCCTCACACCCGGTCTTCCCGGGATAGGATTTACTGCATCCATGACCAGGATAAATTGGTCACCGAGAGTGACGCCCTGTTTACGGTAGTGCATTTTTGTTTTAAAAACACATAACTGTTGCTACGGTTACGCCTGTCGTCTACACGACTCTGGTGTTTTTAAAAACGCGGAAGACCGTATTTTAGTTTGAAAACTCTGGGCTTGCGTGTCAGTGTAAACAGACCAAAATGAAGACTTTTTAAAACAAAGGCGTGGCTTTGCCTACATTCGCCCCCTGATTGGGTCTTCTGGATCATTGCGTATCCTTCCCTGATTCGTCAAGCCCCTACCACAAGACCATTACGCTACCTTGATTGTATACACAATACAGAACATAGAGACTAAATCACAATATTTGCTGGCTTTGTTGTCATTCTTAGCAGCCATTGTGCAGTTAAATTCTGTATTTTATAAGAGGCGAGCTATGATTAGAGCGATCGCCAACAAATCTCATTTCAAGTACTGTAAGCCCTACGTTTGATGTGCCTTCCAGTGACTAGCAACCAACTTCCTGGTTACACTTGTATGCGCATGCCCAATGTGCACGAATGGTCATGTGACATTCATTTTCGGTCGTGTAGTGATTTCGGTCGTGGTCTGAGACCACAGCAGACATGTATTGTAGTGTAAACAGGGTGAGATAAATGAGTGAGAGATTGATTGCTCCAGCATTGCTTCATGTGTTAGCTGCATGATTAATACTCATCAAATAATTTCAAATAACTAATATTTTACTTTAGAATGAGTTCCTTCTTGCATGCATTGCTATATGGATTTTGCTGTATAAAATGTATCATTAAGCTATAACTAATTTCAAATTTCAAATAATACATCAATATAACTTCCTTTTTTTACACATAGGTTATAGTCAGCAAAATATTAGGATTCTGAACCGTTTTATTTATTAAATACTAGTGCCAATGAAGTCGTTTTGTGAGAATTTATTACAGTTCCGAGAATGGAAAGTCCAGTTGATATTCCAATAACAACAATGGCCTTTAATTCATTTTGGTGTCCATGGTAGCACTGTTGTGTGATTGAATGTTGCGAGTCTGGCCGACAGTTGTGGAGTTTGGAGTCATTACAAAAACAGTCAAAACACGGCCTTTAGTCGCCATAGAACCATTCCCATAACACCGTGCCTGAATCGGTTATGGCAGAACAGGGCCAGCAAGGATATAGACAGAAAGTAAGAGCGAGACAGACAGAGACAGAGATTGTTTGAGATTAAACTTGAGGTTAAATAAGGCAGAAGTCATACCTATCCTTACCTCATTGCTTTCAGTGTAAGTAAGTGTAGCATATTTTTTTTTCTCTATGATGACTTTATAAATAAATATTTTTGCGGTTTGGTTTGCGTTTTCCATTTATTTCACCAAGCCTGTAAAAAAGCACAGCGCCAGCGCCATCAGTGACAGAGCATTTTAGGCCTCGGATGATGATGTTGGTAAGCAATGATGTCATTTTCAACTTGGACAAGATGTGTGCAAAGACACACACACACACACACACACACACACACACACACACACACACACACACACACACACACACATGCTTTCGGGTGCCACATATGCACAAGCTGACCTAAGGCTTTCTTTTGATCTGTTTTAATAGGCAAATATCATCAGACTATATAGAAGGGAAACACTTACCAGTAGGGGGTGGAAGCACACACACACACACACACACATTTTTGTCTCCCAGTTATTTAGCCATAAAAATAACGTTGTTGGGATGAATATGACTTTGCTGATACATCTTATGACTTATGTTCAATCTCCATGTACCTCACACCCATTCAAAACTGACATATTTTCATTTGATTAAATTTCATCTTCGGTCCAGTCTGAATGATTTATATTTCACTGTAGTGTGAAGGTTGACCATCTTACTGTGACCAGAAGAAAATGTAAATGCTGGGCTTATACAGTTATTTTATATTTTAATTTCCATCATTACCCATGCCAGGAATAACTTGTGTTGGTAAGAACCCTAGACTTGGAATTGTCTAATATTTTATAAACACAAACATAGCAGAATTGGTGTGTTGGTCATTTGAATGATTTTCTGTTTATAGTAAAGTTTTATTTCATTTCAACAAAACTACATACTTTATAGTGAACTGAAGTTTAAATTGTATCACCTGATGTGTGTTAGTGAGGCGTCAGCTACAACAGCATGAGTGCTGGTTGGTCTGAAATGGGGAAGGAGTGTGGTAGTCTGCTGTGTTTTCACAGACATATGCTAAGCAGAGCGTGGTTTAAACATTCATTTGAGTGTAATAATCTCACATTCGAACTCTATTTATTTTCACAGCTCCACACTTCGTGTTTGCTTTCGCTCAGCCCAGTGGTTGGCTTATTACAATAGCCCAGAAGGGCCAATTAATTATCCTCATTAGGCCAATGGCAATCAAATGAGGCCTATTATACCAAATTAGATCAAACAGAGAGGATTGAGACACAGTGTGGGTGTATGTGTTAGAGGGGGGTCTTAAATGCAGCCTAAGTGATTCCATTGGAGGAAAGTTTATCCATGCAGTATTCCTCAGCGCAAAGTTGGCTACGAAATCCGTCTGTGTTTATACGTCTAGTAATGCATTTACTAGATAGGTCAAACAATGTTACTAGAATTGTATCTTTAAGCACTGGGATGTTCAGGCTCTCAGGCCACATCTCTTTTACTGTGACAGTCAGGTAAATATTACGACTCACTAGTCAATAAATGTTTACACCACTAGCACCAAGAATTTAGCACCAAACTTATTTTCAATTTGAACAATATTCAAATGCTATATTGTGAACTGTCAGTTCTTGAAGTTGATGTGTTGGAAGGAGGAAAAATTGCCAAGCATAAGGATCTGAGTGACTGCCACACTGCAAAAATTGTTCAGGAATGGTTTGAGGAACATATAGAGTTCAAAGGTGTTGACTTGGCTTCCAAATTTCCTACATCTCAATCCAATAGACATATGTGGGATGTACTGGACAAACAAGTCCGTTCCATGGAGGCCCCAACTCACAACTTACAGGACTTTAAGGCTGTTCTGCTAAAGTCTTCATGCCAGATGCCACAGCACCACTTCAGAGGTCTTCTGAAGTCCATGCCTCGACGGATCAGATGGATCAGATCGGTTTTGGCAGCAGAAGAGGGATCCACACAATATTAGTCAGGAGGTTTTAATGTTATGGCTGATCAATGTATATTGTACATATGATTTCAATATTATCAAGTCTGTACACAAACATTTTAGATTTACAAACATTAGTTTTCCAGCACTAAATTAAATGTTACAGAAAAAAAAAAAAAAAAAAAAAAAAAGTTTGTATACCATTAAAGAAAGCAGCATATTATGTTAGAGACCAGTTTTCAGACACAAAACAGTTATTCTCAGTTTTGCCGGAAAAATATGTTAAACACTCAAATTCAGTGTGGCTGGTTCTGCAAGATGCTCAGTAAAACTTAGCAGATAATTCTTTATACAGGTGCATCTCAAAAAATTTAATATCATGGAAAAGTTCTCTTTTTTTCATACTTTCATATATTCTAGATTAATTACACATAAAGTTAAATATTTAAAGCCTTTTCTTTTTTTAATCTTGGCTTACAGCTCATCGAGATCAAAAATCAAAAATTAATCTCAAAATATTCGAATAAAGAATTTATAATACAGAAATGTCGACCTGAGAGGACTCTAATCAGCGAATTAACTCAAAACCCCTGCAGAGGTTTCCTGAGGCTTTAATCTCTCAGCTTGGTTCAGTACAGAACCACAATCACAGGGAAGATGAAAGTAAATGTTGCATTTAATTTGGAAATCAAGGTCCCAGAGTCTGGAGGAAGAGTGGAGAGGCACAGAATCCAAGTTGCCTGAAGGCCATTGTGAAGTCTAGTGTGTTTTTTTGGATAAACCTGTGGTTTGTTTACAATTGTTTGATTTGGCACCCATATCCAAGAGAGCAGAATTATTTTTTTAAACAAAATATCACAAGGTTAAACAATGAAGACAATTTGTCACACACACACACACACACACACACACACTCACACATTCAGTGTATATATATATATATATATATATATATATATATATTACAGGAGAACTCTGTCTGTCACATTGAACTGAACTGTCAGAGTGATTGAGTAGCCCCAGTCACTGGCGTCAAATAAAGCTGGCACTCGTTCCAAGATATGTCATATATCTTTATTTGCTTCAGATCGTCTAGCACCAATCAATCAAAGCAAATGCCTGCTTAAATGTATGTCAAACATAATAAAAAAAAGTGTGAATGTTTTGGCTTAAAGGTATGTAGGTGAAAAAATATCACTGACCAGCATCGATCTAGATGATTGAAGCTCACACGACAAAGGAATTTGACTGAAATGAAAAAAAAAAAAAGAATAATATAAGGAAGGTCTACACCAGTATTTGCAGGTAGGAAGAGAAGTCCTCGTTCTTGCAGTACGTTTTGCCAAGTACCATTCCCCACCAGGGATTTGCCCCCTCTTGTGGGTCTACGAATGAACTGCAAGATTTACTACACTTTGTGGCCAACATGCATGGGGCATTGAGTTTAGCAAGCATGTCTTAGAGCTACAATGCCATAATGAACATGGTCATAATCTCTGACATATACTACAGTTAGCAAGGCTGTTGAGATTTTCACTTGCATTTTCAGGACAGCACTAATACTCTCTGTGTAGTGCATGCATGTGAATTCAGTGACATCAACGTTCATGCTATGAGGCAATGAATTACAGTTTGAATGTATTGTTTATTAAACAATAAAGAGGATAACTGAGGCACCCTCACTGATCTTTCCAAATCATTCTGGTCTTACTGTACCAAGACCCTATTTTCTTTCATCCTTAGCTAATAAAAAAATAACCTTTAATTGAAGTAAAAATTGAAAATGTATGACATAAGTTTTGACATGGCCCCAGACAGTATTTATGCTTGGCTTCATTCAAACAGTTAAAGAGTGCTGGTTTAGCCACTGGGATTAGCACAGGGACCTAAAAAAAAGATGGCAAAAGTAGATCCTACGAATAATATGACTGAGATGAGGTTAGGGAGTTAGAGACAATAATACCTTAGCGCAGCAAACATGCATGCAGGATACCTTCTTTTTCTTCTAGACTTTTCTTCACATGCTACAGTATGTAGAGCAAAAGGACTAGCCTAGCCTCCTAGGCCTCCCATACAGCAGCTCACACTGGATTAAAACAGTCAGTGTCCCATTCCTCATTCTTCATCCAGCCCCACTGAGTCAATGGAATCTGCTGGAATAAATGTGTGGCTGTTTTAATTGTAATCGGTGCTAAATGGGGCCTGAGTAATTTTGCCATTTTAGAGTCTATGAGCCCCTCCATCACCCTCCATGACGTTAGGCAAAAGGCTTAATTGGCAAGACTTCATGTCACATGGGAAGAAGAAGTGTTTGTGATATTGACAAGCTTTGAGCTGGTTATACTGGATATCAAATATATCATAGCTAAACTTGGCTGCAAGTTCTAAAATTACAGTAAGTTCTTAACTTTAAGTTCTTGAAGTTAAGTTCATAATTCAGTATTATTACGGCCGTAAATAGCTTGAGTCTTTTTTTTTTATTTTATTTTTTTTACGTGACACAGAGCAGGTGACAGATTATTATGTGGTGATGCTGGGCTCCTGATGACAGTGTTAACAAAAGCAAACAAACTGATCTCTGGCAGCATTTACTTTGAAACATAACAGAAAAAGGCCACTGACCATAGGTGTGTAGGCATGCTTATATGAGCTGGCATGTTTTTGTAAGAAGGAAAGTCAACAAAACATGGATTGCCTCACTTAATTGCAAATTAATTGCAGTACCTTGGGAATTATTAATTAACTAATCAAACACCCATTGGCACTACCTCACAGGTGTCTGAAGTCCTGCGACCCTGTCTCCAAGGGAAACAGCAGTCAGGGATATGTAAATTGGAATAAATTGGAAGGTTAAAACTGTGTTATTTTATTTTGACTAAAAACAGTCTTGCCGGGGAAGCATCACTAGATTCCGCTGGCCGTCGCCGAAAGCAAGTAGAATAATTTCTGCTCATTATAGAGCAGGTAGGCATGAAATTCTTTCCACCCTCCATCGTTTTCTAACTGGGTATGGTTCTTTAAAAAACAAGCTCCCTCCCAAACACACACACACACACACACACACACGCACACACGCACACACACACACATATAGCTTGCAGAGGAGGTCTCAAATGGTGCAGCACCTCCTCTTGCCCTCCCACCCCTTCCACATTCACTTGTCCATCAGGCGCTCATATATCACGGCTTTCTCCATGTGAGCGAGATTTATAAGGTGTGTGATACGGTTTAGTATGTGTGCAAGTAGTTGCGCTAACCACGTCATGACAACTCTTGCATGGCCACATGCTAAACAAAATGTATCTATCGTTATACGAAACAAAAGTACACTATATGTACAGTGAAATTTCCAAAGATGATGACAACTTGACCCATATACAGTTTGTTATTTTATTGATTGGAACTTCTTCTTCTTCTTCTTCTTCTTCTTCTTCTTCTTCTTCTTCTTCTTCTTCTTCTTCTTCTTCTTCTTCTTCTTTTAGTCCAAGCACCACCTCGGGAGAAATGTTCAAACCATTTTTTTTTTTTTTGCCTTCAAAAGCAAACTATATCTTATTAATAAATGAACTGTGCATAACTTTTAATAGTGTTTCACTGGTCAGAAAGCTTGTATTTCAGACTTAATATGACCCTAGCAATACTATAGCCCTGACTAACTTGTCTGACGGTGTAAAAGACACACAGACTTGATTACACCGCACAAAAATGCACAAGCTGAGTTACTGATTTACGGTATAGTAGCATGCACTGCTTATTTTTGCTTTAATTAATATAATAATAATGAGTCTTTATTGGTCACATTTACATTAGAGTACATTGAAATTGTTTTCTTCACATACACGTTATGAGGTTGGGGTCAGAGCACAGGGTTCGTCATGATACAGCACCTCTGGAGCAGAGAGGGTTAAGGGCCTTGCTCAAGGGCCCTGCTCAAGGACCCAACAGTGGCAGCTTGGCAGTCCTGGGGCTTGAACCCCCGACCTTCCAATCAGTAACCCAGAGCCTTGACTGCTAAACCACCACCGAATATGAATTTTAGAGTGTAGTCATATTCTTGATTAAGAAAATAGTCAAGAGGCGTTTCATGTTTCTTTCTCTATCAGCAACTGTGACAATATTGCAGCTGCAAACCTCAATGTTTAAATGAATGTTTATCGTTTCTACAGTATAGTAATAACATAGAAGTATATATAAGTCCCAATATAGGACTTCTATAATGAACACTGCACATGAGAAGATTTGAAAATATGTAAGAGTTGATATGGAGAAGTTCATTTTTATATGAAGACGCATATTTAGCATTTTTAGAAGGAGTTTTCAGGTCAGAACTTTATAATGTATAAGTGGAATAAAACATATAAGATGTGCTGTTCTAGGAATATAATAAGTGCCAGGTTGGTAACTTGAAGCTTTTGGATGACTCTGTGTTTATATTTTATTTCGACCTTGGGTGTGAGAAAAGCGCTATATAAAGTAGATTCTCTTCTTCTTCTTCGTTTATATACAGAGAAACTCATTTTAAGATTTTATGATTTAAGATGACTGTTTTCTTGAGATATTTGAAGCACTGATATCCTTATATTCGAAGCTGCAATCATGCTGCAGTTATGCACTTATATACACAAACACATTTTATCATCAAGTAACACTAGTCATATTTTCACATGTCTACAGCTTTGCTAATACTCAGTGCAGTAGTGACTCTTTTCAGTGAGTCAGTTCATTTGGCTCAGCTCACCAATAATAAAGGACTCTTTAAGCTTTCAAATGACTCATTGCCATTTTTTTTCCTTAAAAAGAAAACCCACCAATGATTGTTTTTCTTTGCCAAGCTAGCTTACTCTAGCTTCTAACTAGCAACATTATTTCTCATTGCATTTTAATAAAGGTGATTGAAATAATGGTTAGCACAAATCAGCAAGGCACTACAGATGTATGTTGTGTGCATCACAGTATGCATCCATGCATTGTTAATGTACCCTTCCTGTGCCTCATTATGAAGACTTATTTCCATTCCTCTTGATAACTGATCACCTTGCACAACACACTTGACTACACACACACACACACACACACACACACACACACACACACACACACACAACTGAGAATCAAACACTCAAAATCTCACCATTCATGACAATGAACAGCTCAGAGGTTGAAAAAAGGGTTCCTTGCTGTAGATACATGAATGAATAATTGAGTAACAGCATTGCCAACTTCTACAAAAGGGAAAAAAAAATATGAAGATGAATCACATATGTGAGTTTGTGAATGATACATTACATTATAGTACGATGTTAGCATGCCATCATTCTAATGTGAGGTACGCATTAAGCCTTTGGCATGACTTGACAACAGGTATGAAGAATGGTTTAAAGTAGGAACAAGGTTGATAATGTACACTATAATGCCTAATGTTGATAATCTATCTAGTGTAATGTGTTACATTTTATAAGATTTGGATAACACTGCTCCTACACTTCATTTGGAAACTAATAAACATCCAAAACCTGATTAAAGCCATCTGTGTGCACAATCTAACTTTTACATCAATAAAATAAATCATTAGAAGGAAATATAAAATTCCAGTTCTATATTATACTCTGAATTGCCATTAGCACATGGGAACAAGGTATAAGTTTTTTCATTTAGGTGTCAACTGTAAGATCTTCACTTCTTTTCATCTACTATGTGAAAATGATGGATTACTTCTAACAAGACATGTCAATGTAAAACGTCGTATAAATATGAGCAGAGTACATAGCCTGTTGAGTATATCTGGTAGCCATTTGCCGTCCAAAGAAAACATTACCCACTCCCTTTCTCCACCAGGGTTCGGAGAATGTGTGAAATAAGTTCTGTTTTTCTGTCTTTTCTGCTTTTTATCACCCTTCAAACATCCACACTTGTATCATCGCACTGCAAGAAACATGCAATGACTTGCCATGTCATACAACTCACTGTTGACATCTATAAAATGTTTTGTAGCTCAGCTTGTCACAAATGGTTGCTTTTGTTCATGACATGGGCTTTACAAATAAGATCTAGACCTTTCTGGAATAAAGACCCACTAGGGTTGGACCTTAATTTATCCCAGAAGACTTGTGTGTTGTTGGTATGTGTTAATTCGTCCCCTATTCCTGACATGCATATAACTGACCTTGACTCTTAACTCACATCTTTACACACCCAGCATTGTGTCCAGGGTCTAGGGCAGGAGACCTGGCATCGACCTAACCCAGTGGAGCAGACTTACGTTGACTGAACATCTTGTTAAATGGAACATTAATCCTGTGAAAAAAAAATAGAAAATATATCAGGTCATGTTTCATTTGGTCAGAAGAACTGGCTAAAGGACACATGGTTCTGTTTAATACAAAGGCTATGTGTAGAAGTTCTCAGAGGTCACATAGAAGCTTGAGTGAAATCGGGTCTTCTAATTTTCAACGTCCACTATGTATGAAGTCCAAACGTATGAATGTATATTCTCATTGCTGTTGTTTGCTGGTCTTTTTCTGAGAAATAAATCCAATTAGATTTGTTTTGAACCAACACACTTACCCAGAAGTCAATATTATAATTTGGTGAACCATTTATAACCCCTCACCGTCATGAATTCATACACATGAAAGTTTCATAATAGCTGCCTGAGAGTCAAATCCATCCAATTTTGTTTTTACCCAACAAACCTATGCAGGAGTCCCTTTGCTGTCAACCTAGTCCATATATAATCCCTCTCCCTCATGAATTCATACTTATTAAGTTCCATAATGGCTGGCCTGACTTCCTTTGCCTGTCTGGAGACTCACTGTCTGCTTCAGCACAAAATCCTCTACAAAGAGCACTTAATTCCCAATTAGGATACAGCCGCCATGGCTATTACTCAAGCCATCAGTGCTGTTATTGTGTGTGATTTGAGATCATGAATTTCCCTGGGTCTGAACCACGTGAGTGATGCTGCTTCTGACCAGGAGGAAAGTTTTTATTCAGCAGAAAGAGTTGTATTTATTATAATTCATCATGCATCCCTGTGACTTCACCTGTACTTAGCTGAGTGAAAACGAAAAGGAGAACGTTTGACTTGGCTTGATTTTGATTAATCGTGATCTGTTCTGTTTGGCTTGAAATAATTCATATTAATTAAAAGTGGGAAATAGTCAAATTATTCTTCCATCATGAAACTTGCATGGCTCCGTTACTCCAGTAAACATTGAACCAGCTCAGAAAGAAAATATATTTATTGTGCAATGGTTTGACTGTGATACAGTGGGGAACAATGCCACGTCATGGCTCCAGGGTTTCCCGTTTGATCCTGAGCTCTGTTTCCTATGTTTCACAGAATTCACATGTTTTACCTATGTTCATGTGACTTTCCTAAGGGTACTCTGGTTTCCTCCTACTTCCCCAAAACATTGCCCATGGATGTGTGTGTGTGTGTGTGTGTGTGTGTGTGTGTGTGTGTGTGTGTGTGTGTGTGTGTGTGTGTGAATTCCCACGTCATCCAGTGGATAGCCTCTGGATTCACTATGACCCTGACCAAGATGTAGGACTTATTATTATTTTAAATTGTTTTCAGAGTCACTTTGACTTTAGTCAGAAGGTAAAATAAAAGGGTTTAAAATGTACACACTTGAGCTATTATGAGGATCCCCAATGTCGATGGCTACGTTCACACAGCAGGCAAAAGTGGTCTAAATCAGATTTACTAACCAAATATGTTTTCAATGTGGCCTATATCTGACATCAGTCTGAACAGATCATGCTCCTAAACTGACCCACATGCACAACGTGATGTATGCTGTACAAAGGGTATGTTATTCAGCCACTTCTTTGGTTCAGTCCTTGGTTTCTTTACATTTTGCTTTTGAACTTTGCCTTGTCACTGTAGCCAGGTTCTCCTATAGCTGCATTTCTTTTGAAATAGTTATTCAAATACAGAGCAGAGGGAATATGTGCCTTCAAATTTTGCTTGTACAGCAACATCACCCCAAATGTTTATGAGGCCTGTTACCTCGCGATCTCCGGCACTGAAATATTCCTTTACTGTCGTCCTCAATCTTTCCTTCCTGGTATTGTGAAATTATGACGAATAATGAATGGATTGATGTAAAAGTAACATAAATTCTATTTGCCTGTTTCATTCAATGTGTGAGACTTAAACTTGAACTTGCTATAAATCATTATGCTATGCCAACTTAGATTTTTACAAGATTCACTGGATTCTTTTTTTATTTCAATTGCACAGGTTGATTAACGGTGTTACAGAATAATGGATATAGAATTCTGATACATTTTCAGTGAGAGAATCACAGGAGCTATTTCTCTTCTCTCAGCTTGTTAGAAATAACATTTTCGCAACATTCACCTAAAAGAGAGTTCTCGTTCATGATCAACACATCACTAGTGTTTAATCTAGTTCTAGTGTTGGTAATATTGATGGTAATAAAGATGGCATAGTGGTTAGTACATTCGCCTCACACCTCCAAGGTCAGGGGTTTGATTCCCACCGCGGCCCTGTGTGTGCGGAGTTTGCATGTTCTCCCCGTGCTGCGGGGGTTTCCTCCGGGTACTCTGATTTCCTCCTCCAGTCCAAAGACATGCATGGTAGACTGATTGACATGTATAAAGTGTCTATAGTGTGTGAAGTGTGTGAATGTGTAAGTGATTGTGCCCTTTGATGGTTTGCACCCTGTCCAGGCTGTACCCTGCCTTTTGCCCGATGCTCCCTGGGATAGGCTCCAAGTTCCTCGTGACTCTGAAGAAAAGGGTAAGTGGTTTAGAAGATGGATGGATGAAATGAAACTAATAAAATTGATAGAAACTAATACAATTATTTTCAAAAACTATCTATCATCAAGTCTTGAACAGAACAGAGTGTTCAATGTTCATTTGGCAGCTTTTTCCAGCATCTGACTTTCCACAAAGCACCTCATCTCATTCCCAATAAATCAGCACAACCATGATGTACAGAGTTAAGGGACTGATCTAAATAAATAGCCGGACATGTGGTCTGTCAAAATGGGCAACGTTTTTACAATACACTTGGCCAGTGTGGACATGGGAGGTCTGTTTGTTATATAGTAGCCAGGCAACATAGGACACTGAGCTTTAAGCGAAATCCACCAAGCACATCCATGCCAGACACCTCACCACTGACCCGTCCAACCAGATCATCATTCATCTGTGTTCTGTCACTAAAACAATACCTTCCAGACAAAATCATGACATTTGCTTTGGAAATTGTTAAGCAGATGTGTGTAAGTGGACCAGCATAGTGATCACAGAAAAGGCTAGCTTTGGGCCACTGAAAGCTGTGTACACATCGTTGGGATTTAATTGTGAACAGACACCTTCTCTCTGCTTTCTGTTCTGTTTCTGGATTTCAAGCAGCAGTCTGATTATCTCTGTTGTCCAGCAGTTAGGGACATCACAATCCCTTACACACTCAGACCTCATATATTGTACATATTGATTCAACATGGCTGTTTCCAAACCCTCTTTGTAAAATTACTAACATCAATGATAACACAGTGCTCTCCACTAATATTGGCACCCTTGTCTTTATTTGAAATTGTCTTTATTATTTAATCTATTGTTCAAAAAATTAACAACATTTTTATTCTGCTCTCATGGATATCAAAAAATTGCAAACACAATACAGGTTTATCAAAAAAATAACTTATAAATACAGGTGTGCAACAATTATTTAGTCAATACTCTGTGCTACCCCCCTTTCCAAGATTACAGCTCTGGGTCTTCTCTTATAATGGTAAATGTTGCACTTATATAGTGCTTTTATCCAAAGCGCTTTACACTGTGTCTCATTCACCCATTCACACACACACTCCAATTGTAGCAGAGCTGCTATGCAAGGCGCTAGCTTGCCATCGGGGGCAACTTAGGGTTTAGTGTCTTGCCCAAGGACACTTCGACATGGGATCATCTGGGCCAGGATTCGAACCGCCAACCCAACGATTAGTGGACAACCCGCTCTACCGACTGAGCCACAGCTGCCCTAATAATGCCTGATGAGGTTGGAGAATACATGGCAAGGGATCTGAGACTGTTCCTCCATACATAATCTCTCCAGATCATTCACATTTCGAGGTCCACGCTGGTGGACTCTCCTCTTAAGTTCACCACACAGGTTTTCTATGGGGTTCAAGTCAGAGGACTGGGATGGCCATGGCAGGACATTGATGTTGACAATTTTTCACAGCCTTCTTTGCTCATATTTACCAAAAGTTTGCCCTCCATATTAGTGAAGGCCACTGTAATTATTAATGACCACAAATACTGTTTTTCATGATTATGACCATCACATAATGACCACCAGCTCTTAGGCAAAAGTAATACAGTATGCAGGTGAGATTATCCACTGGAGCAATGGTGAGTCTTGAGTTTAAACTGTTTTTGGAAAGTGTAGATCTTTATTGTATCCATGTGGGACCATTATCAGCAGATGCTCCATGGAAATGTAGGGCACCAGGATGAGTCAGGCAGGATCTGAAGTTGAGTAGATGTGTGACAGGATCTAGCAGCAGCATCACATCAAGCAGCAGGAACACACATTCAACACAAGTACACATACATTTATAATTAATCCCAAGGGTGGTGTTAGTGAGTATGAATGGATGTTTGATCTTGCCTGAGGATGACTTAACAAGAACTTAACAAGAGTGAGACTTAACCAGCAGCATTGTAGACCTTAATGAAGTAGCTCTGTCAAAAACAGCTAATCTTGTGCTCCCCTACCCTATTTTATTTAAATACAAATTAGATGTTTATTTAATATCTTTGGCATTATTGCATCATTAAAAATCATAACGTAAAATTTACATTTTTTTTTTTTATCAGTACACAGTGCAGTATAAAATAATACAGTAACTTATTACATAATACACAGCTTCTTAGACTATCTATCTATCTATCTATCTATCTATCTATCTATCTATCTATCTATCTATCTATCTATCTATCTATCTATATATATATATATATATATATATATATATATATATATAATGGTCATCATCATTTTATTATATTTGCTTTTGCACAGCGCTGTATCAGTCATATATCACTAGCCGTTAATAACTGTAACAATATTAATTATTATTAGTTCAATATTAATAAAGTATTAAGAAAAATAATTAACTATACATTAGTAAGCCTCTTTTGTACACAATGAAGCTTAAGCTAAATTTTAAGTTATTAAAGTCACATGGGACAATCTGCAATTCATAGTTTGAAGCCAGCACTACTAATTAACTGCTTTAAGAAAACATCATTCAAATCAAACTGTTAATAGTGTGATGTTATTAAAATTGATTTAATGGTAATTTCACAGGAGAACAGACTGTGGAATACAGTATGCTAATAAAAGTAGTTAAGGACTTACTGTAGACGTCATTTTATATTGTACCACAGATGAAAATGTGGTTTTTCAGACACACCCTTCATAATGTGATAGATCTTTATTTATACTGCAAATCATGGTATTGATAATAGAATGAGTGAACAAGATGTTAATACTTAACTATTACTATTTTTCAGCAGATATTCATAAATGACACATTTATATCTATAGGATATATATATATATATATATATATATATATATATATATATATATATATATATATATATATATATATATACTCTCTCACA
>JAFFST010044720.1:13303-23307 GCA_022414735.1 Noturus placidus | reverse complement strand
GGCCGGCCACTCCTGGGAAGGTTGACCACTGTTCCATGTCTTCGCCATTTGTGGATAATGGCTCTCACTGTGGTTCGCTGGATTCCCAAAGCTTTGGAAATGGCTTTATAACCGTTTCCAGACTGATAGATCTCAATTACTTTCTTTCTCAATTGTTCCTGAATTTCTTTGGGTCTCGGCATGATGTGTAGCTTTTAAGGATCTTCTTGTGGACCTTACTGTATCAAGCAGCTCCTATTTAAGTGATGCCTTGATTGTGAACAGGTGTGGCAATAATCAGGCCTGGGTGTGGCTAGAGAAATTGAACTCAGGTGTGGACAACCACAGTTATAGTATGTTTTAACAAGGGGGGCAATCACTTTTTCACACAGGGCCATGATGGTTTGGATTTTTTTTCACCTTTAATAATAAACACCTTCATTTACAAATTGCATTTTGTGTTTACTTGTGTTGTCCTTGACTATTGTTTAAATTGGTTTGATGTTCCGAAACACTTAAGTGTGACAAACATGCAAAGGAACAGGAAATGAGGAAAGGGGCAAACACTTTTTCACACCACTGTACATCTATAGGCTTTAAAATCTGCATTTGAGCTCCATACCTCACCTGACCGGGGAACTACAACACAGTCCCTGTTAGTAAGTATGATTAAACCTGATACATTTTAACCAGATCTTATACAAGTGTAAATGCAAGTCCATGACCCCCATGTCACAATGCAGTTACAGAAGGAAAATAATAACAAAAAAGAAATCTTAGAAGGAGGAACAACACAAATCAAGTGTAGTCAAGTGTAACAAGTTGCATGTGCAAGATACAACAAACAGATTTCATACGGGAGCATTTGACAGGAATGTGACTATACATCGTGAAACAATGCATTGTGATCCAGAAATTTGCCAATGTGCATCATGGGAATGTATGATTCAGATGGTGGGAATCAGCATTCTATGAATTATGCATCTAATACAGTTGCACTGTTTGAACACCAAAGGTCCCAAACTGTGCAACCCATGGAGTTCAAATATAATGAGCATGCTCTGGGTATGATAGCTATGGATCTCCATGATCATTATACTCAACGCCATTATACATTGTATGGTTAGACAACAACAATATAACAAAAAAGAGCTAGCTTTCAAACGACTCCAGTCCCTCACCACTGCAATCTATAGAACCCAAGAAAGAGCCTGCGGAACCCGGGTAATTCAGTCGACTTTGTTGCTCTATTCCCATTTGAAATGACACCTCATGAAAGCTCATTATGTTTCAGTCGATTATTTTCTCCAGGTCAAAACTTTATTTATTCAATTGTTTTCAAAGTTTGGGAGAATTTTAAATGTGTTTGCTTTTAAGAAATGGTGAACCTGTAGTACATTTTGTTTACAATATTACATTTCGAAACTATTAAACTGCATTTTTTTTAATATTAGCTTTATACAAACAAAAAGTTGTTTTGCATTGTTTATGATTCAAATATAAAAAGGAATCTTTTCAGTCATAATTATTTCAGTCACAATTTTCATTCAAATTGTGTTCAAAATGTTCGGAGAATCAAACTGAATCGAATTGTGACCGGTGTGTATCATTACACTCCCATAATAAAACTGTCCGGTGTAGACCTACTGAATGCAAAAAAATAAATAAAAAAAAAAAAAAAAAAAAAAAAAAAAAAAAAAAAAAAAAACTTGCTGAAATCTTGCACAGAACTGCATCTACTATAAAATGCTCTTGTAAAATGTTTTCAAGATTGTGTTCTTCAGGTATTGTGTGAATGAATAAAAATTTTAACATATTCACTAAAACATTTCAGCAAAAATTATTATTTTTTTTTTTTTCTATTAGCTTGACAACTAGTACGTAGGGGCAGCTGTGGCTCAGGTGGTAGAGCAAGTTGTCCACTAATTGTAGTGTTGGTGGTTCAATTCCCGATCCACATGACTCCACATGCCAAAGTGTCCTTGGGTAAGTCACTGAACCCCAAGTTGCTCCCGATGGAAAGTTAGCACCTTGCATGGCAGCTCTGCTACAGTTAGTGTGTGTGTGTGTGTGTGTGTGTGTGTGTGTGTGTGTGTGTGAATGGGTGTGAATGGGAGAATGACACACAGTGTAAAGCACTTTGGATAAAAGTGCTATATAAGTGCAGCATTTACCATTTGCTTCAGTTAGCAGTGATTCTCTGGTGCTGTAGACCTGTTGGCATTTTTAGCTGACACAGTGCAATGATGCATGAAATGATATTCCAGGAATTAATGACTTGACCTTGATCACTACCCATGAATCGAATCAGTGAGGAGATGTAGAATAAATCCTAGGTGAGTTGCATAAATTAGTTATTTGCCCATAAAATGGAAATCTTACAACATCATTTAAAAGCATGTGCAGAAACAATGTAACCTCAATGGATTGTGAATAAACTCCACTCCAAAGGCACACGTGGAACTCTTTCTCATAACCATAATGAGCAGATGGAAACTTTTTCCATGTTCTCGATATCTGCATAATTCATGAATGCATTAGGTGGTAATGGAGAACACTGAATACATGTGGTGAGATCACATGCAGAATGTAAACATGCAGATGTCTGTTTTACATACAGGTGCTTGGTTTAACTACCATTGTACTGTAAGTTGTGTGTGAAATGAGACCGCCACATCCTACCTGCCAGGCATGTGCTGGGGGTCTGTTCTTCAGATGTTTCACAAGAATCTCACCCAAGTCTGGGCATTGTTTTGCAAATCAAGAGCTTAAATACTGTTGGTGTGCAGCACTCATAACAACAACCTCCTCTTGAAATAATCCACATCACAGTGAAACTGCAGTTCTCTGGTTATAAATGAGAATGGCATGTTTGGAAATCTAAAACCGCTCTACAATAAATAACATTTACAGGAACATGTCATATGTCCTTATGTTGACAAGCTCAGCCATGCTCAGGATGGGTGCAAACTGTACAAGTCACAGTTTACTGATGGTGCATTAAGGTAGTCATTTGCTTGTGAGAATCACATCATGACAGAATATTATTATTAGGGATAGGCAATATGACAAAAACATGATATCATGTTTGGGGCGGCTGTGGCTCAGTTGGTAGAGTGGGTTGTCCACTAATCCACCAACCGTGGGGTTGGCGGTTCGAATCCCGGCCCGGGTGATCCCATGCCGAAGTGTCCTTGGGCAAGACACTGAACCCTAAGTTGCCCCCAATGGCAAGCTAGCACCTTGCATGGCAGCTCTGCTACCATTGGTGTGTGAATGTGCTCTCATTAGTAAGTCACTTGTAAATGTAAAAATGATATTTCTGTAAAGCTGCTTTGAGACAATGTACCATTGTAAAAAGTGCTTTATAAATTATTATAATTATTATATAATACTCAAAGACATTTGTACCAATACTGTCTATATCATGATATTTGGGGTTGCAAACTAACTGCCAGAGATACAGAAGTGTTGCATTTAGTGCTCAACCTAATAATCTAAAAAATGGTGGGGTGGGGAGGTGTGATGCCAATGTAAATTCAGATTTTCCAGAACAAGTGATTTAGTCTTGTTATACCACTGCAACTTTTCAGCAATTGCATTTTTTTTTCTTACTAAAGTATGACACATCATACATTTTATACTTGTATAGTTGCTTTTAATGTTGTGGAATGTCTGTAAAACAATTTCATTCCTGTTATTAAAGGAACAATGTAGCTTGTTACTGACAAATCAAAGCACAAGGCCATCTTTCCTGAATACTTTCCCAATCAGAAAACTTACAGCTGGACCTCTGACTGTTACAAACCTCACAGAAACTTCACTAAATCAGCATTTACACGATTTTTAAACCATTTAAGAATCATGAACATGTCTCTGTGAACAAGCAGTTGGTATGGAATAGATAATGTATTAGAATGATTCATGCATTCATACAAAACTGTGATATTGTCAGACTCTGTTATGTGAAATGAATCAACACTTTCTGACCAATCAGAATTAAGAATTCAACAACGCTGTGGTATAAATGGACTAAAACTCATACTAACAATAAAGCTTACATGATTGCTGTACTCTTGGATCAGATCTGATAAACAATTGTCTGTGACAGCTTGGGTCTTGCTGGAACACAGCACTCAAATGTTTACTTCTTATCTAAGATTGCAAACTCTATATCCACTTACTGCATTCAGATCATGCAGTGGGTTCTCTGGACCCCCTTTAGTACCTAGTCCTATAAGATGGAAACATGATACGGTTTCTTTAACACATAAAGATGTCAAAATAAACAGCTGTGGATCTGTTTTGGATGTGTGGTCCTTGCTATATGTTGCATCCTATGTCCTTTGGATTTCTATTTTAGTAATGTGGTCCATGGTTGGAAAAAAGGCTAAGATTATTAACAGAGACCTGCTCTGTAGGCACAAGTTCTGAGGTTAACCAGTACTCACCCACCTTGTGTATCAACAACCCGCTTCAGCAGATATTTAATTCTACAGTCTCTCCATATAAAAAGTCAGAGTTATTTTTTGCTTTCATGGGCCCCGTGTTTGATGAACCTGTGACAACTTTTAGCAGTTTTAGCCAAATCTGGTCTGGCTATTTTCTATGTTATAAAATCGCGTAGCTTCAAGTTTCAGCATGTAATTCACAATTTCAACTAGTAAAAGACAACACCCACTCAACTTGAGTGTCCAACTCATAAACTTGGGGTTGTCTTTTCAGATAACAGTTCCTTCCTCATTTATGAAGTGATGTCAAAGCAAAATGTCTGTGCACAGCATCAGAAATAAACAAAGCGGCACTTCTTACCTTTTAATGGGTTATACTGTATACAGTGCATCCGGAAAGTATTCAAAGCACTTCAATGTTACAGCCTTATTCCACATTGGATTAAATTCATTTTTTTCTTCAAAATTCTACAAACAATTCCCCATAATGACAACATGAATGAAGTTTGTTTGAAATCTTTGCAAATTCATTAAAAATAAAAAATAAAAACACAAAGAAAGCACATGTACATAAGTATTCACAGCCTTTGCCATGACACTCAAAATTGAGCTCAGGTACATCTGGTTTCCACTGATCATGCTTGAGATGTTTCTACAACTTGATTGGAGTCCACCTGTGATAAATTCAGTTGATTGGATTTGATTTGGAAAGGCACACACCTCTCTATATAAGGTCCCACAGTTAACAATACATGTCAGAGCACAAACCAAGCCATGACATCCAAGGAACTGTCTGTAGACCTCCGAGACAGGATTGTATTGAGGCACAGATCTGGGGAAGGGTACAGAAACATTTCTGCAGCATTGAAGGTCCCAATGAGCACAGTGGCCTCCATAATCCGAAAATGGTCCGAAAAGTCTGAAACCAGCAGGACTCTTCCTAGAGCTGGCCGCTCGGGCAAACTGAGCGATAAGGGGAGAAGGGCCTTAGTCAGGGAGGTGACCAACAACCCGCTGGTCACTCTGTGGAGAGAGGAGAACCTTCTAGAAGAACAATCATCTCTGCAGCACTCCATCAGTCAGGCCTGAATGGTAGCCACCATGGCCAGATGGAAGCCACTCTTCAGTAAAAGGCACTTGACAGACGACCTGGAGTTTGCCAAACGGCACCTGAAGGATTCTCAAAACAAAGATTGAACATAG
The DNA here is from genome assembly GCA_022414735.1 of Noturus placidus. Taxonomy (NCBI): domain Eukaryota; kingdom Metazoa; phylum Chordata; class Actinopteri; order Siluriformes; family Ictaluridae; genus Noturus; species Noturus placidus. The sequence continues at coordinate 17,674 of JAFFST010044720.1, read as the reverse complement.
ATTGAACTCTTTGGCCTGAATGGTAAGCATCATGTCTGGAGGAAACCAGGCATCAGTCATCACGTGTTAAATACCACCCCTACAGTGAAGCATGGTGGTGGCAGCATCATGCTGTGGGGATGTTTTTCAGCGGAAGGAACTTGGAGACTAGTCATGATCGAGGGAAAGATGAATGCAGCAATGTACAGAGACATACAGAGCGCTCTGGACCTCAGACTGGGGTGAAGGTTTATCTTCCAACAGGACAACGACCCTAAGCACACAGCCAAGATAACAAAAGAGTGGCTACAGGAGAACTCTGTGAATGTCCTTGAGTGGCCCAGCCAGAGCCCAGACTTGAACCCGATTGAACATCTCTGGAGAGATCTGAAAATAGCTGTGCACCGACGCTCCCCATCCAACCTGATGGAGCTTGAGACGTCCTGCAAAGAAGAATGGGAGAAACTGCCCAAAAATAGGTGTGTCAAGCTTGTAGCATCATACACAAAAAACACTTGCGTCTGTACTTGGTGCCAAACGTGCCTCAACAAAGTATTGAGCAAAGGCTGTGAATACTCATGTACATGTGCTTTTTTTTTTTTTTTTTTTTTAATAAATTTGCAGAGATTTCAAACAAACTTCTTTCATGTTGTCATTATGGGGAATTGTTTGTAGAATTTTGAGGACAATAATGAATTTACTCCATTTTGGAATAAGACTGTAACATAACAAAATGTGGAAAAAGTGAAGCGCTGTGAATACTTTGCTTTAGATCAGTCAACATGCAGACATATGCACTTGTTACATCTAAAACATTTGTTATACAGTTCACTGTTTTAGGAGGGAAATATACAGTCCCCTCTTGGAACGGCAAGGCCATTTCTTTTTGTTTTTGCTATGCATTGAATACATCCATCCATCCATCCATCCATCTTCAACCGCTTACTCCTTTTCAGGGTCACGGGGGAACCTGGAGCTTATCCCAGGGAGCATCGGGCACAATCAGGGTGCCAGTCCATCGCAGGGCACAATCACATTCACACTCACACACACATTCATACACTACGGACACTTTAGACACGCCAATCAGCCTAACATGCATGTCTTTGGACTGGGAGAGGAAACCGGAGCACCCGGAGGAAACCCCCGACACACGGGGAGAACATGCAAACTCCACACACACACACGGCCCTGGCGGGACTCGAACCCCGGACCCTGGAGGTGTGAGGCAGACGTGCTAACCACTAAGCCACCGTGCGGCATTGAATACATTTTTGTTTGAAATAATGAAAAAAAAAATAATAATAAATAAAAATAAAACTATAGATCAAAATGTCAGCCTTGATTTCCTAGATGTACATCTGGATGTGTTAAACAACAACCCACTTATTTTTTAAGTGATCAAAAATACTGGAACATGTGACTGACAGGTGTTTCTTGTTGTCCAGGTGTGCCCTGTTAGATTGATTGTTTAAACAATTAAGAGCTCTGAATGTCTACTCTTGGTTTCAGCCCTGGTTTTCACATGTCAAGACTGTATTTGTTGTTGAAAAGGATAAAACCATATGAACAACAGAGAGCTGTTTTGGGGAGAAAAGTAAGCAGATTTGAAGCTAAGAAAAGAGGGGAAATCAATCAGAGCCATTGCACAAACATTTGTGCATAACCAATACAACAATTTGGAATGTGCTGAAAAAGAAATAAACCACTGGTGTACTAACAGCCATACATAGACCAGATCAGCTACAGAAATTAACAGCAATTAATGACAAAATCATTATGAGATCACTGAAGAAAACTCTTGAAAAACAACAGTCAGTGACATGACCAACAACCTCCACAGGGAAGGGGAGAAAGTATTACAATCCACTGTTCAAAGTAGACTTTGAGAGCAGAAATTTAGATGCCATACGACAAAATGCAGCAGTAAGCATCAAAAAGAAATACAGAGATGAGCCACAAAAGTTCTGGAACAAAGATTAACCACTACGAAAGTGATGGAAAGGCCAGAATGTGGAGAAAGAAAGGATCTGCTCATGATCTAAAACATATGAGCTCATCGCTCAAGCATGGTGGAGGTAGTGTCATGGCTTGGACTTGCATGGCTGCTTCCAGAACAGCGTCACTAATCTTTATTGATGATGTAACTCATGATTGTAGCAATAGCAATTCAGAAGTCTACAGAAATTCCTGTCTGCCAATATACAGAGAAATGCATCCAATCAAATTGGGAGGAACTTCATCATGCAGCAAGACAATGATCCAAAAGATGAACATAGAGGCATCCATGTTTTTTTTTTTGTTTGTTTTCCTACTATGCAAGTTGAATATGCTGAGGTCGAAAATAACATTATTCCAACTGACAAATTATCATTAACACAAGTTGCATGTAACATAATTCTCCTCTGAAAGTTCCATCAGAACATTGTGGCCTGTAAATTTTCACATCACACATTTTACCAACCCACTGAGCACAACTGAGCCTGCCATCATTTTGGAGGCCAATAAATATGCTCCAGGCCACAGTGAAAGTCTGTCATACCTTAATGAAATACTTAAAAGCACGTAAACACAATTGTGAATAAGCGCAAGGTTCTGAGCAGCCTGCTGAATTAAGGTGTTAACCTTGTTCACATGGTTTTAGCACTGGCAGAAAACAAGCACAAGCACAGTGAAACACAGTAGTGGTATGGCTTTTAATACGGATTAGCACTCTGTAAGTCCACAGGCTGCTCCTAATACTGACAGCTTTATAGAGATGTGATCAGAGGTGCGAGTCCAGAGCAACATGGGAGGCTGAGTAATACGGCAAAGTTTATAGTGTCTGCCTCTTACAGGCCAATGCTAAAGACAAGTATCGTTTATATGAATAATAAAACATTATTTTAAATCTTTACTAAGCATTGCCCTATGTTATAAGTTAGTTTGGACACATTATACTCTTTTGATTTTTTATTGGACAGTTTCCCAAAATATTTCCCTAAATTTATTTGCTGATAGCTGAGATAACGGTAAGCTTTGTTGGGTCATTTAAGATCATTGTACCGCTCTAAAATTTCAAATAGTAAGCATCCAATACGAATCTTACTGAAATGATGGTTATATGTTTTCCCCAAAATGTGTTTTACATTTGGAACAAGGTTTTAGTGTGGACGCATATAGAAGACACATCTGATATTGCACATCTGATAGGTCTACAGATTTTCTATTTTAATTTGTTATTTAATCTATTTAATGTGTGCTCGTAGTCGCATACAGTGGGTGTAGACTGGAGCCATGATGGACAGTGACATTTTCTTAGCTGAGTCAGACTGCAGGAACACAGGCCCTCTGCGTCTGCTGCAATGCTCTATTAGCTCAGTGTGCTGTGTCAGCCAGCCATTGCAACGTAAACACAGTCACCTGGAAATCTCTGGGCGTAGTGGGTGTGCCATGTTGGTACCAGAATGATGGTGCCATGCTTGTTCCGTCCCCAATGTCTAAGGTGGAAAAACATGGATGATGTCAGTCTCATTGGCCAACACCTTACAGGCGATGCGCTGCCATTTACGGATATGTGTAGCTGAGAACAAAGAAAGCCTTTTGCCCCATCCAGATTCGCAGATTTTGGGAGAGTTAACTCGTGTCTGGAGTGGAAACGTTAGGTGGCAGCAAAAGGCACCACCTTGAAGGGGATAAAAAAAAGCCTAACGTCAAATGTTTACCCCTTTTAACCATTTACAAGAGATTTCCTTCTTGCCTGTTACTTCAGGCTCACTCTGACACACACTTCAGCTTTTACTTGCTTTATGCAAGAGGTAGAAAGTGCTTGTTTTTCCACGGGAGGTCAGGGTGAGTTATAAGAGAGCAGGGACATGTGTTGTACATTTTATGGATGCATCCCACCTAAGGCAGAAAGCTGTCATACATAATTAAGGTAACCTCCTCTCATCTCGCCCCATATTCCCTTCATGAAGTTGGACATATTAGCGATGAAGTGGAAATTTTTATATACATTCCCACAGGATTCCCTGTTTATCTTCCACCGTGACACAGCATTGCACAAACTGTGGTAATCAGTAGTAAATGTGAACAAAATTCTCCCGAGTCTGTATTTTTCCACCAAAGCTACCTCCTCTTTTTATTTTTTTAAGTAAATGGAAAAGGAAAAGGAAAGCAGTGATTGGTCATTTTTTTTTCCCCACTGTTTGTTGAGGCTGGCTAGAGACATTCTGTTCATCCATGTGACAGCTGAGTCAGTTCTTGAATCTCAAACACTTTTCAGAGTACAACAAAATATATCAATACAGAATCAACATTTTTTACCCCGATAACAGCCCCACCCCACCCCACCCAGGAAAGTTTACATTTGAATAATTTACTTATGATTCATGTACATGTGATTTAATTACA